>JACXGM010000692.1:0-21316 GCA_016801145.1 Umbra pygmaea | reverse complement strand
CTGGGAGTTATAAGTTGTTGTAGTGGGGAATTGGTAAAATATGTTAATTTTTTTAAGAAAACATTAGTGAGCAGGCAAATCATTTTTTATTGTTTTTATATTTATATTCAAGTGTAGATCATAACAGAATGGCACAATCATAAAACAAAACATGGCAACAAATAAAATAATGAAATTACCTTGTTGAAATTCTGTTTACACTCAGTTCTCAATAGGGTGTATTGCCCTCTTTAGCATCAATGACAGTGTGCAGCCATTTGTGAAAGTTGTCTATGAGGCCCCAAATTGTTGCAGGTGTCATACCTGCCCATTTGTCTTGGCAAAGTGTCTCCAGTTCATGCAAAGTCTTTGGTCGTCTTGCATGAACTGCATGTTTGAGTCCTTCCCAGTGTGGCACGATGATATTAAGGTCAGGAGACTGTGACGGCTACTCCAGAACCTTCACCTTTTTCTCCTGTAACCACCTAAGGGTAAACTTGGCCTTGTGCTTAGGGTCGTTGTCATGCTGGAAAGTCCAAGAGCATCCTATGCCCAGCTTTCGTCTAGAAGAATGCAAATTATCTGCCAATATTGTCCAATTACATGCAGTTTTCATCTTGCCATCAATTAACGATTTAGGCAAGGTGTTGGTGGTGCCATACACCTTCCACTTCTTCATAATGCTCTAAACGGTATGATGAGACCAAAATAACATCCCCGCTATTATATTGTTTAGAATTTTTATAAATGGTATCTTCACTTTAATGTCAAGGGTTATAATGTGTAAATATAGCTGGCAAAAGTTAGATTTTTTTTGTAATTTCCAGGGTGTAATGTGACAATAAAGGTAAGAATTTTGACAGGGTGATTTTCTGTAGGCTCTGTAACTGTGAATAAATGATTAAGATTGGTATGTTAGTATATCATAGCCTGTCATGTACACAACTGGAGCTGATGCAAGGTGGTCCAGCAACAATATCTAGACCACTGGTTCTCAACTCCGGTCCTGGGGACCCACTCTCCTGCATGTTTTAGATGTCTCCCTGCTCCAACACCTACTTCATGAATACCTGGTAGCCTCAGTGCTGAATGAGACATCTAAAACATGCAGGGCAGTGGGTCCCCAGGACCGGAGTTGAGAACCACTTTTATACAATACAGAATTTACATATTTTTCCAATACTTCTTTTTACAATTTCAATTAAAATATAGCTGTGTTATTTTTCTAGCTGCCGTCGTTGCTACCTGGAAGACAGTGTGCTTTGATTGGTCAAAAATCCACACTCTGCTCTTTGAAGGTGTGAACGCTCATCACAAAAGCCATGGCGCCTTTTGTTTCGTTAATCATCCCCTGCCTTTTTCGGCCATCGGGAATTATTAGAAGCATGAGAGCAAAACTCTTGTGATGGGCATAAGACACACCACGCCAATAAATGGCCTTCCATCCCTACAGGCGTAGTGGCGGACTTGGCAGCAACATACAACCAAAATCACATTTACAAAAAGGAAGATGCGGCTGCTGTATTTCAGCTTAGAATGAGCCCATAAACCCGCCAGCCACAAACAATATACTTTTACTCACACTGGTTTCCAAGTAGCCCAATTTTTTTTTAAATCTGCAGACATGTAACTGCTCCGATGGATGACAGTCAGCACTTGATCCTGATAGTCGTTGTATTTTTTTTATTTATTCTAAAGTGCTGTAATTAAGAACCAAAAAACAACACTGTGTCAAAGTATTTTGAGGTTCACTGTGTATATATAGAAACGCAAGAAAAACATGTTTTTGACACTGGGCCTTTAATGTATGTACAAACAAGACAAACCATAAAATGCCATTAAAAATATTACATGATTAAAATGTGTGGTTACAGTATGAATACAGAGTGACTGGTGAGGGAAAAAAACAAGCATTGAAATGAAATATTACACTACTGCTGCATTTCTAAGTAGGAAGTAGATGTTTTCTAGATACAATAAATGTCCCTCAAACTGCTCCATCTTTTCCTACACGCTGTTTACTTTTTATAAATTATGGTTAATATAACTGCTGGATTTGCATCTTTAGTCCAACTAGTAGGTGATGTCAAAACTTGTGGGATGACTAGTAATTACCAGGTGGAAGGCCATTTTAGAGGAGATTTCTCTCACCCATGTAGTGAATTCAGGAACTTGGTTACTGCCATAACATGACTTTAAAATTTGATACAATGCGACTACCCATCCGAATCATTCAGGCAAAATGCCATGGCCACTACTATTCCTTCTCGAGATTTGGGTAGCACAGAAGGATTATATTTAAATTGATTCTTCAGGTAAATTCAGCATGATCAGAGAGGGAGTTTTACTACGTGCATCTCCCTAAAGCCTGGGACGTGAATGGAGACAGGTGGCAAGAGATGAGCAACCTTCAAATCGAAAAATTTGAACAACATGGTAATATGATGCATTGTTCAAAAACATGCAAAATCTCTCCCAGAAATATATTTATTAATTCTCTGTTTAGACGGCAGTTAGCCATGTCAGAGCATCTTATAGTAACTGAACATTTGCTAGGTCAAATCCTGAGCCGTCAAGGAGAAAATGTTTTCATTTATCCCTGAGCAAAGCAGTTAAACCAATGCTTTTAAGGTAAAGATTGAATGGAATTAAAAAGCGGCTTCCTTGGGAAGACAAGATTTGTTTTAATCAAACACAATAACCTTTGATGTGAAAACAGAAACTCATTCCTCCGTGTGCTTAACTTTAGACACTTTGACATCAAAGTCTCCTCATCACATCAGCTTCTTTTTACACAGCCCCACCTGAGAGGCAATCAGGTTAGAATTCCCGATTAGATTCACAAATCACACTCCAGCCTGAGGAGATTCAATTCATGCCCCTGCCCTGACTAACCCAGGAAAGGTTGGATTCATTCGTTTGGAACCAAGCTTACTTAAAGCATTAACATAGATGGGCACTTCTCCCTCACCACTTCTACCTATTCACATCACTGGACTTGAGCCGGGTGCATCAGAGTTCAGAGTAATCCAACCCCCTCTCCATTTTCTATGTTGAGTCCCACAACGTAAGGCATACATTTGTATTCAACATTCATATCTGGCGTGTGTTTGCGATGGTGCGATTTTAAATGGTCCAGCCGCTTGAAGCTGAGTCCGCACAAAGAGCAGTAGTACGGTCTCTCCCCAGTGTGGGTGCGCTGGTGCACTTTCAGTATGTCCGCCCGTGTGAAGCTCTTGTCACACATGGTGCAGCGGTGGGGCTTCTCCTGCGTGTGGATGCGCCGGTGAAGCTTGAGGTTCCACAGCCGGCTGAACTTGTTGCCGCAGAGCGAACAGCAGTAGGGCTTATCGGTCGTCTGGCTGCACTTGTGCACCTTCAGGTCGCAGAAAGAGCCAAAGCCCTTGCCACAGTGGCTGCAGAGGTGGAGGCCCTCCGCCTGGTGGACCCGCTGGTGGACCTTGAGGTTACAGGCCTGGGTGAAGGTTTTACCACACTGGGTGCAAGAGTAAGGAGGACCAGACCCAGTGTTCGACCCTATGACTGTTTTGTGAGTCTGCTTGTGAGTCTTGAGGGAACCAGCGTCTGGGAAGGTCATGGTGCATTGATTGCAGTCGTGACGCACCCCGGGACCTTCTCCGACCTGCTCTTGTAAACGACTGCTGAGGTTCTGAGAGTGTCCGAAGGTAAACTGGCCCTCCGAGTTGTTGTTGTGAGCTGAGCTTCCGGAGTGGATCGAAGTTAGGCCCCTGCGACCACCTCTGCTACCCGACACAGTCACACTGTGTTCACGGAACAAGGCACTCGAGTCCTGGGAGTACCCATCCTCGTTAATTAACAGGCAGTTGAGGTCCCCCACATCAGGCTGAGGAGACTGCGAGGGGGATCCCATTTCCTCCTTATGGCTCCGATGTGGGCCAGGCATGTGCGAGCGGAGGTGATGGTCTCCCCCTTCAGGGGCCCTGAGGTCCCCCTGGAAATGACCCACAGGTCCAAAACTTAACCCACCCAAGTGAGACGGAGAACCGGGAAGCCCTTCCAGGCCTTCCATGTCTAAGAGGTTGTCGGTACTACCGCCAGCACCGCTGTAACCTGACTTCTCAAAGCTACTACTCTGCTCCTCCATATTGTAGCGGGGGCGGTAGAGAGGGTCGCTGGGCTCCCCGGGGTTAGCCTCCGGGCCGGCTGGTTCTGTTCCCTGGTCCAGGCCGGAGCCCCAGTCGTCCTGGCACTGCTGCAGTTCCTGCTCACTGAAGCTTTTACTGGCCCCTGACACATCCGAGCGTTCGGCTCCAGAGGAAAACGGGAGACAAGGGCATTAGAAACTATGGCATTTGGGGAATTTAAAATAATATAATCTGTCTGAGAACAACTGTAATAATAAATGTATATTTAGAATATATACGAAAAGGTCCATTTTCTATGTTTATTAGTGAATACATTGTACTCTTCTCACCTTCCAAGCAAACACCCCATCGCTCCTGTAGCTCCGTGTTGTGGAGGGCCTCTTCTTTCAGCAGGCTATCCAGCTTCTGGCCTCCACCCTCTGTGGACTGAGATATGCAGAAAGGGGAATAAGGTGTCAAGAATATTATTTTTATCAAAGAAGAGTTTGGTCTGATTTTAGCATCTGTAAAAACTATAACTGCAAGAAATGGCAGTGAAAATGCGGTGCGCGCATTGTAAAAAAAATACCAACATACCAATGGGACATGAGGGCAATTATGTGCAATCTCAATAACAGGCCACTGCTGCTGATAAAAGTTTATGGTGTTTACTAGAGCAAAAAATCTACAGTTGTAAAGTCTTAACATTACTACACTTGATGGCTCTGTTTTAGAACAGGTCCCTTCCTAAAAATACCTGGGAATTTGGTGGATTGATAATCTTTCATTTACTAAACATATTAGTGTTTACTAAAACTCTGAACCCCATGGAGCAGTGTGAACTAATATTGAGTAGTGTTTACTAGTACTATGAACCCCATGGTGCAGTGTGAACTAATATTGAGTAGTGTTTACTAATACTATGAACCCCATGGAGCAATGTGAACTAATATTGAGTAGTGTTTACTAATACTATGAACCCCATGGTGCAGTGTGAACTAATATTGAGTAGTGTTTACTAATACTATAAACACCATGGAGCAGTGTGAATTAATATTGAGTAGTGTTTACTAATACTATGAACCCAATGGAGTAGTGTGAACTAACATTGAGTAGTGTTTACTAATACTATGAAGCAGTGTGAACTAATAATAAATAGTGTGTACTAATACTATTATCCCCATGGAGCAATGTGAAGCAATATTGAGTAGTGTTTACTAATACTATGAACCCCATGAAAAGCCAAGTGTCTGGAAATTTGATTTGACATTTTAGTCATTTAACAGATGCTATTTTCCAGACCAGATATTTTATTTTTCATTGGGGGGGCATCTTTCAATATATTTTAAAAACACAACAATAGTAAGCAGAGGTTAATGTATGAAGAGCAAGACTGATAGGAAGGGCACAGACAGTCGATCGAGCCTGGACTTTAACTCCCATCTCCAGTGGACATGCATGCGAGTTGGGCGCTCAGACCATCACACCAACTCCAGCAACTCCATGTTTGGGTGAAAATCAGAAGGTTGTTCCCCAAGCTTGTGTACCTCGGATAATCTCTTAGGACTGCTGGCCTCAGCTTCCTCGAGATCATGGAAGGCTGTTTCCCCTACCACATTCCCACAGCTGCTCCATTCCTCCTCTGGTATCTTTTCTTGCTTTAAGCCAAGCCTCCTCTCTGTCACTAGTAACAAGTAAAAAATAGCATTTCATTTTAAGTAAGAGGAATAGCATGAGCAACATTTTGAATATCGGACTCTTATTGTATTACCACAGATGAAGGAAATGAAGTAACAAACTATATTCTCAATTGATTGATAGTTGAAATGTATCTTATATTTGTATCTTACAAATGCAGCTTGCATGTCAAATATGCAGACACTTAGCCACAGTGAATTACAGCAAGTAAGTACAGGGACACCATCTGGATTAATTTAGGGTGTCTTGCCAAAGGTCTGACTCGCTAACCACTGAGCCATCTGATGCCCCAAAATCAATCACTTGAGAAAATAAAGTAACTTAAAACCTTTTCTGAATTGATACACATTTGAAATATAAGATTCATAAATGTACAGTTAACAAGGGGTTTGTTTTAATCGTGGTCAAAAGCGTTGTGTAAGGAACGTTAAACATTAGCGCCACTTAAAAGTGACGTATCACTCTTACAGTACCTGTCTGTGATGCTGCAGAGCTTCTTTCCTCGGCCTTTCCACAATCTACACACCTCCCCCTTCGGGTCCCATCTCTGTCCTTCTCCCTGCTTCTGTTCTCCGAACACTGCAGCCGCTTCTTCAGCGACTCAACTTGCTCCCGGCTCCGGGACACCTCTTTCAGGAAGCTATCTTCCACCAACCTGGTGATTTCATACATGGCAGCCTTGAACACCGTCTCCATTACCCCGGAAAGCTGAGACTGGAAGGTTACGATGGCTTCGGTCATCATTGCAAACTGTGTGTAGTCAGCTACAGTACAGCGACGAGTCTGACGTTTAGCTCACTAGCTACCTTTGGCTTTGTCCAGGCGAATCAGTGTTCCGATCGAGTCTAGCAAAATCTAGTGATCTAACGTTAGCAGGCTAGCAAATGTGGCTACGCTTGGAAGCAAACAAATATATAATTTCGAAATATCTATCAGTTATTGTATTAAGCTATTCGAAAACACATATTATGAACATCGTAGGAAGACAGAGCTATGCTAGTTGTCGCATCCAGGTAGCCAGTCAACGGGTTTTTTTTACTTCCGGAAACACACTAATGGGTCGAGAAGTGGGGCAAGCTACATTTTAACGTGTCTTACTAGAGCAACTTTAAATATGTAAAACTGTTTAAATTTAAATAAAAAACCTTAAAGAATAACAATAATATATATATATTTTTTTTTTCTAGATATTTACAGGAAATCGAAACGGAAGCGGAATTATCCCGCCCACCAGTGCGTCAACACAAATCACTGAGCATGCGCCGAGTCCATACTGGAAGAAGCCATGTCAACGAGAAAATTTATTGTGATAAACTCTACACTAGATCGGAAATAATAATCCATTACACTTGTTTATATATCCGTCTCTGTTGAAGATGGCCGCCGATGACATGTCAAAAGAAGGATTTCAAACCCAGTTTGCCTCGGTAATGGAGAGTGTTCTGAAGACCGCAGTAACCGAGACAACGAAACTTTTTGAAACAACCATTGAGGAATTGCGAGCTGAAATTTCGAGAATAAAAGAAGAGAATGATGATCTCAAATCGAGGCTTCACTCACTTGAACATGAGAACACATCCACGTGTGAAAGTGAAAGCCAAACCGCAGAGCCTGTACCGAGCCCAAGAACAACACGTAACATAGGCGTTCAGTGTGGTGAGTTGAACCCTGTCTGATGATAAACGACTTCATCATAACGTCAGGCTAGATAGCTAATAGCTAACGTGGGATTAGAAGGAATTATACAAGCAAATAATATTTGTCTGAAATTAATCCCAGTCGGCACCTTTGAGAGGTGTAGTTAATGTTGTGCCTTATATTCAGACTAATAACAAGGGTATTGATTATAACGTATTTATAGAAGGTTGATTACACTGATATCAACTCTATTAATAGGATGTTGCAAAACAACAAAAAAAGTTTCGTCTCAACAAACTCTAAATACAAAATCCATTTTTTTATAAAGCTAATTTCAGCATTTATCACAAAGGTCTCACACTGTACATATGGTTCCTCATCTTCAACTGTATTTATAATGTATATCTTATTGTCTATTAGTATGAATTAATTATGTTTTATTTTACTATTACTGCATTGCTGGAGCCATAACCCAAAATATTGTCTGTACATTGTTTCTGCATTTCTGTTTATGTTACAAATTAACTTAAAACAACTGCTCATTTGCTCTAAATGATCACTCTCTTCTGATCTGGTATGTTTTTATAGTTCTTACTGCACAGGCTTTGTCTCAAGGCATGGAGCAGGGCCAGGGGTTGGCGGATGGCAGCAATCAGATGGCCTTTATATTGATCAAACAGGAAGTTGACTGGGTAAGACAGGCTTCAAGCATGAGTCCCCATCTGTTTATGTTTCCTTTCATCTAGCTATTAAATACTGTGCCAAAGTTTGGTATAGTGTTCTAATAATACCCACAATTTGTTGACTGGAGAAAATAAAAACATAAACACTGCTCCCTGATGTCATTTATTTGTTTTATCTCACAGCTGTAACATTTCCTGACCCTATTAACCTGTATGTGTTGTTGTTCTTATTGTTGACAATATCACGTTGTCCTGTTAGGAGGCAGACTATTCGGATGACTACTCTCCAGGTTACATACTGCTTAAACAGGAAACAGGAGAGCCCACAGCGCTAACCCGCAGACAACCTCCCAGAGAGTTGCCAAGCAGAGGTAGGCGCTAAGGAGACAAGTTTATCAAGCACTTGTTATTACGACTTAATGGAATGAGACATAATATCTATAGTCATTTAACCGTCTTGTCTGTTGCTTGCTTCTTTTTTCACTATTTTTTTCTCCGTCTGTCTGCAGTTCTGTTCCCTCCGGGGGCTGCAAAGGCCTTGATCGACCGCTACAACCAGAGCAAACCTCCCGGCACACAGGCTTCCTCTGTGGCAGCAGCGGCTTCGCTCTGGGTAGATGAAGACAACCCGGGGGCTTCCCGGCCTCTCAGCACATGCCAGCCTAGAGTGGTCACACCTGGTGGCCCAGATCAGGTCCCTGGAGCAGGAGAGCAGTCACTGGTGATGCCAGCAGCAAGGTCTCAAGAATTGGGACTCACTGTGCCATCACCTCAGTCACCAGCCACTGATCAGTCTACATCAAAGACAACGGTTCTGTCGAAACCAACGGTGGAAACAGCAACCACTGTGCCATCTGCAGTAAAAGTCCAGTCTCCAGCCTCGTCATCTTTTGGCCTGTCACCTGCCCTCTCTGGGTTACGCAGTTTCCCTCTTCAAGACAGACACACCACCCCTGTACCGCCTCGCCCACCACGACCGCCTCGCCCGTCACCGGCCCAGTCACACACAGACATGCCATCTGCAGCTCTGCCGATTTTCCCGACACAGCCGATTTCCCCTACACCGCTAACTCAACTGGCTACGGTCTCAGAGATGTTGGGTGTCGCAACTGCAATGCCTACACCGTCGGCCCAGTCCACCCCGCCGTCGACAGCACCTGCTGGGTCTGCTGAGATGCGGCTGTCATCGGCCACTGATTATGTGCAATGCCCTACTCCAGTGCCACCTCCAGACTCAGTTAAAGTTCCAGAGAAGACATCATCTGACAGTGCCCTTCTACAGCTGTCAGAACCTGTCCAAACCCCACTCTTGGCCAAGAGTCACATTTCCAAGACCCAGTTTTTAGCCCAGTTGTCAGTGGCACCCCTAGTATGCACAGCACTGATGGTTGAGGAGGGAGAGGAGAGGGAAGAAGAGGAGAGGGAAGAAGAGGAGAGGGAAGAAGAGGAGAGGGAAGAAGAGGAGAGGGAAGAAGAGGAGAGGGAAGAAGAGGAGAGGGAAGAAGAGGAGAGGGGGGAGGACAAGCTGGAGAAAGAGGAGTGTGAGAGTTTCGCCCCCCTCCTCACTGCCACTACAAGTTCTGTGGTGACAAGGTCTGTGGCCACGGAGATGAGCCGCGCTGATGAGAAGGTTTTTAAGGGATGCCCTAGCCAGGAATCGAGAAGGCGGGAAGCAATCCTTTCAGGACTACGCCTCCGCTTGAGGTCCCGAGGCAGTTTGCCATCTCCCGTCGTCGCTAAGAAGCCCAGACTAGGTAAAAACTCCCCGCTAGACCATGACTATTCTGAGGTGATGCAGAACGGAGGAGAAAAGTCCAGTGGATCCCACACTGGTGGTCACAATGAAGATGATGATGTCGAGGACCCAGCTCACGACGCCACAGCTGAAGATGACTCAAGTAGACCAGGAAGTAGCAACCACGTTATCAGCGAGGATGAAGGAGCAGCTAACAGTGACGCAACCAGGGAGTCACCAATCAGTGTAGGGGGAGGCGTGTCCAAATCCAGGAAGAGAATCATGACTTGGGTGCAGGCTCAGAGAGGATTGGCCCTGGCCCAAGCTAAGAGGAGCAGGTCAAAGGTCACCGAGGCCTCACAGAGAGGTCTGCGGTCAGAGCTTAGAGGTCTTGTCACCCAGGCCCAATTCCTGGCCTCCACCCCGCAGCACCGCCATGAGGACAGCATCAGCCCTCACGCCGCCTCCACCTCCAGCCCTCGACGGACCAGCCCGCGCCAACTTACCGGTGCCAGCGTCAACTCGACCCCTGCCACACCACCTGGCCCACAGCCTCATCCTGTGAAGGACTCATCCTCCACCCCTCGGCGTGGGAGAGCCCGTTCGGCCACCGCAGCAGTTTTAAATCTCACCAGGGTCCCCACCATCCCACACCCGATCCCGTTCACCGGAGGCCCACGCACAAGCTTTAAAATGTCCCCGCAAACTCCATTGCTCAAGCAGGCGTGGCGGTGCCGCCAGTCCCAACCGATGTGGTCCTCGCCGGGACCGTTCCCGCTGCAGCAGTCACCCCAATCTCCACGGAAACGCACAATTAAAAACCAGTGCACAGACTGCGGCCGCGTCATGAGCAGTGCTTCTGCCTTGTTAAGCCACGCCTCCCTCCACAGGGGGGAGCGCCCATTTGCCTGCTCCACCTGTGGCAAGGATTTCCCCGACCTCAAGGGCCTCAACCGCCACGCCCGCGTCCACGGCAACCATCCGGGCTACCAGTGTCCACAGTGCGGCAAGACCTTCCTCTACCGCTTCGGCATGACTAAGCACCAGCAGATGGTCCACAGTAGCATCCGCCCGTTTGTCTGTCCGATCTGTGATAAGGGGTTTGTTATACGGCGCGACATGGAGACGCATTTCCGCGTCCACACTGGAGAGAAACCTTTTGCATGCTCCCTGTGTGTGAAGCGATTCAAGAGGCGCGTGGAGCTTAACGTTCACCTGAGGTGGCACAATGGGGAGAAGAGACACTGGTGCACATACTGTGGAAAAGGCTTTCTGGATTACAACAATCTGAAGAGGCACAAACTGGTTCACACTGGGGAGAAACCCTACACCTGCTCTGAGTGTGGCAAGCACTTCAAACAGACTGGCCATCTAAAGAAACACCTGAAGAATGTACACAAAGTCAGATAAGTGGGGGGTGAGGGGGGGTGATTGCTTTTAAGTGGCACTGTTAAAATGACATTAAACTCATAAGCATCATGTGATACATTGGTTCTCTGTACTATTTCCTATAGGGTCTGTTTGGTTTAGGCTTACACTGACTGCATTTTGTTTACTGTGTAAATATATCTGTAGGACAAGGTGATATTTATCAATATCCTGTGTATGTTTCCCCAAAAAAAGAGTTAATTGATGCAAATATGTTGACAAAGGTTAACATGCCCTCACAAGGGTTATACTATTATCAGAACTTGGATTCATGGTAAAGCTAAAGAAAACACAGACCCTTTAAAAAAATATATTCTAGAAATATCCTATGGAAAAAATAGGTCTTGCAATAGTGCAAAAGAACCAAAGTTACATTTTGCCACTAAGGTTTATGAGATTTATTATTTCTTCACTTAAAAGGTACTAATATTGACCAGAACCAATGCCAGGCCCCGTTATATAGTGTTACTCCCTATAGAATCAGGGTGTTATGGGTAATATATCTATCGCTCTACTGCTTTAAAACTAGCAGTTAGTTTTATGGAGGGTTATTAGTCATTAGTCCATTCTCACAGTTACATTTTTTGGGGTAGGTTTTTAAATGATAAAGAATTATAATTATGTGTGGGAAGGGTGTAGCAAAGTGTTAAGAAAAAGTCAAGACAGTGTTGGAGTATTTATAAATTTTACTTAAATATGTTTGCTAGTTGGCAAGTTGTTTTATTAATTATATTTATTAGGAAAGCCAGGAGAAAATTTAATTTGGGGTGTAGTGCATTCTTGTCTAACTTCATGTTTTTTTTTCTGCAAGTTTTGAACGAGTTCCTTTTAAATGTGTTGTTTTAATCATTGGAATGTGAATTTTATCTAGGCTTTTATTACCATTTGATCAATTGTTTTTCCTTGGTGAGACAATTGGTCATGTATATAATAGTTTTTTTTTTGGGGGGGGGGGGTTAGACCCTAATGAGCTTTAATTTTGTTGTAGGACCTTCTAAAGGCCAGACTTCATAAGGCCAGACATTATTTGAAGTGTAAATTATTTTGAGCGATAGAATACTTTTGAAAAAAATGCACTGTCTAAGCTTCTGAACAAGTTGGACCTGCGGATTTCCACTATCAGGTCTTCTTAAGGTTATAGAAGGGGTGTTGTATGACAGATTTGTTAACTCACTGCACTGTAATTTCATGAAAGAAATACATTATTGTGTCATCTCTCGTTCTGAATTAAAGTTAATATTTTGTTTTAACTATTGTGTGACATTATTCTATAATATAACACCAGTTATATTCCTGCTTGTTTTAAAAAATATATAATAAAGCCATATTGCACAACGGAGTGTGGAATCTGGCCAATAAACCACGTCATATTTTTTGGCACAGTTCAACACAGCAGCCAATTTTCAATGTAGATCTTACCTTTTATAGGGGTTCTGAAATCTGCCGTACCCTTTGAATCAGTTGTTGTTTTGTACGAAGTAGAAATTGTGCATGTGTTTAAAGTCAAATCCAGTTCATAGGAACTGCAATTTAAAAATGCAGTTTAGGGGTTTATGGCATTTTGCCAATCTACTACAGTTTAGAGTTGTATCCAGGCAGTACACATGGCAGTTATATACCCCACCTGATAGTGCCTAACTGTATGCAACATTTAATCAAACATGTTTTAAAATACATATTTCAATTACTTTTGAACATGGGACATGTATTTTCTAACATGCTTTTGAGACTTGTAGGATGTTTTTTTTGCAAAGAATACAAAACACTTCTGTACAATATTCTGATCCCCTGGCAATTGCAAGCCTAGTTTTCAGATGTCTATGATGTAACTAAATATAAATGTACAACATAGGGATTTCCAGGTGTCACTGCTGTCTAAGCACCTATTTTTTTTGTACCATCAAAGTCCACCATAGGTTTAAGCCTTATAGTGCAAATTGGTCATTGGCAAATTTTCCAGCAAATTGTCCAGCATTGGTTAAAAGTGAGGTACCATCAGCTGGAAATGTCCAATCTAACTATGTTTTAGCAACAACATAGAGATGCTTGCCACTACAGATCTGACTGGAGCCATGGGGTAGGAACTGTTTTAGTGTGCGTGGCAGATGTTGACCTAACTGCATTTGTTTTTTACTGGAAGTAACTCAGAACTAATGTTCAGTAATGTCAGTTTGTATACCTACTCTAAGTTGGTCTGTGTACACCACTAATGCTATGGTTATTCATTACATTTTACATTACTTTTTATCCAGGGTGACTTACATTACAGGAAGAACTGAGACGTTCTCCCTGAAGCAAAGTGCCTTGCCCAAGGAGACAACAACTGAGTTCATATCTGCTACCCAAATTCTGTGTAAAACTGCTTTAAATCAGCAACATGTGTATGTTCTGGTGTTAGATCACATTCAGCAAGCTTGTGAAACTATTAGAATAATTGAATTTATTTCTGTGACTTTTAGAATGTTTTGCTAATAAATCTGACACCAATATCAATGTACTTCTTATTTAGGAATGAAGCTTTAAACCACATGCTTACCCTGCATACAATTAGCGAGGACGGAGATTTTTTAGTAAACATTTTATTAAAACAGTTTATTTAAATTATATTAAAACAGTTTATTTTTTCATATTTAGAATAACTGCTATCGGTCACAACAAGAGCATGCACCATTCTTTACTTACAATATAAGAACAAATACTTAAAAAAGCCACATACACTCACCTAAAGGATTATTAGGAACACCATACTAATAGTGTTTGACCCCCTTTCGCCTTCAGTACTGCCTTAATTCTACGTGGCATTGATTCAACAAGGTGCTGAAAGCATTCTTTTGAAATGTTGGCCCATATTGATATGATAGCATCTTGCAGTTGATGGAGATTTGTGGGATGCACATCCAGGGCAAGAAGCTCCCGTTCCACCACATCCAAAAGATGTTCTTTTGGGTTGAGATCTTGTGACTGTGGGGGCCATTTTAGTACAGTGGACTCATTGTCATGTTCAAGAAACCAAGTTGAAATGATTCGAGCTTTGTGACATGGTGCATAATCCTGCTGGAAGTAGCCGTCAGAGGATGGGTACATGGTGGCCATAAAGGGATGGACATGGTCAGAAACAATGCTCAGGTAGGCTGTGGCATTTAAACGATGCCCAATTTGCACTAAAGGGGCCTAAAGTGTGCCAAGAAAACATCCCCCAAACCAATACACCACCACCAGCTTGCACAGTGGTAACAAGGCATGATGGATCCATGTTCTCATTCTGTTTACGCCAAATTCTGACTCTACCATCTGAATGAAAATCCCAGTAACTGAACAGATTGTGAAATACTCAGACCGGCCCGTCTGGCACCAACAACCATGCCACGCTCAAAATTGCTTAAATCACCTTTCTTTCCCATTCTGACATTCAGTTTGGAGTTCAGGAGATTGTCTTGACCAGAACCACACCCCTAAATGCATTGAAGCAACTTCCATGTGATTGGTTGAGTAGATAATTGCATTAAGGAGAAATTGGATGAGTGTTCCTAATAATCCTTTAGGTGAGTGTATTTACATGTTATTTTTTCACAAATATTAATAATATTAATTTTTTACAGAATATAATATGTATGAAATTGACAATCATCATATTTGTTTTTTTTTCTGACGGCACACCGATGAGCCATTAAAACAGACCAAATAGAAACAATAGCTTTAATCACTGAACTTCAAAATGGAGCAGTAATACAGTTAGTAAAGATTATTTATCATAAAGATAGTTATCATCCATAACAGATAGTGAAGGGCATTTTAAGCTTCATTATTGTTCTTCAAGCAGCAGGACCAAGCTGTCACCACAAACTCAGAATTTACTTTGCAAAATAAAGCTGTAACTAATATTTGACACATTGCAATGCATTTAAAAAATTACTCTTATTTGGAAATAAAAGTCTAACTGCTGCCAGCACAATATATTGCTGGTAGAAGAAAGGAAATTAAGTACTGAATGCCCAACATTGCATTTTTTAAATCCATTTAAAAAATGTCAATAATGGCTTTTATTTTGTGTTTCTGAGTTTGTGTTGATAGCTTGATCCTGCTGCTTGAAGAACAGTAATGAAGCCTCAAATGCCCATCACTAATAACAGCATCTTACTCTTGTTTAAACCTTAACAAATTTTGAAAAACAAACTAAAACAACGGCTTAAATATCAGCTAATCTTAAACTGGCAATGAGGATATTATCCCAAACAAACATGTAATGATTTGGCTCCATTACATTAACCTACCTATAGATTTGGAGCATCTGTGACCACAAAGTATTGTAATGCAATATTATCTAACCAATGGAATGGATGTTTTTATTAATGTCAGTTGAGTTCGTTAAACAAATTATAGCAGAGGGTTTCAGTTCCTACTTTTACTGTAATCTTCACAATCCCTGGATAAGTCTTTTATCATATACGCTTTCCACTTTGTATGATTCAGCAATCTGGCAGCGATTGGTTGGCATTATGAACTTGAACGTCAGATCAGTTGGTCCTTGAAGGGTGTAGTAAAGAGGGCAGAGACTAGAAGACACACCCACATAAGGAGGGCCAGGGCCAAAGAGGGCGGGCCCGAGGAAGGAACGATTGGACGTACAGACAGAGAAAGGGTTGGACGTACAGGGAGGGAATACAGACAGGTGCCGACGTTCAAGGCCTTGTCCAACACCACCAGCTCCACTCTCTGAGAGCAGCAAGAAGCGTTGAAATTTGCCTCAATGACAAACTGCATCAGGTCCGTGTGTGTAAGACTGCCAACGCCCTGCCAGCTTTTTAGGGTAGTGACGCCTGTGCCATTAACGGTGTCGGTCAGGTTAGCAGAGAGCTGCCAGAAGGAGGTGCTGCAGTTCACTGTGGTATTAGAACAGTCGACCGCTGAGACGCTGACCACCTCACACTGTGGAGTGAAATCAGTCACCTGAAGAGAGATAGAGGCAGGAAATATGAAAGAACACAGTATTTATTGCTGATCAAATTAGCATGCATATTGTGCTTCTTTTTATTGATATTCCATAGTAACCTTGGTGACAACAGAGAGGCGCAGTATGGCATAGTTGGCATAGGTGCTGTAGAAGGACACTGGACACCTGTCCCCCTGAGCAGGGGAAAAAGAAAGCAGGTTCTTATCTGATGGACAAAACCAACAGTTTTAACACAAGTCCACCAGGACTTCTCCTCTTGAAAGAACACCAGCCTACAGAGAATGTATGATCATGATAAGTGAGCTCGGCTCCTCCTAGCGTGACCAAAATGAAGTTTGGATGGTCATAAGAAATAGATCTTCAGAGGAAGAGGTTCTGAGACTGTTTAACATTACACAAGTAAAAGCAGACAACTATTATCATTACAAAACCATTGCAAGTAAAAAGTTGAAAACAATAAAACTATTAATGGCCATGTTGAATGATGAAGCAATGCAATAAATGTTTTGAGTTATTATCGACAGTATTATCAATAAGGATGTATTACGGGATTAAAAGTATAATTATGTTTTTAGAGAATATTATGATTAATCTGAAAAGGTTACAATGGAGTTTGGTTATTATAACTAATCAATATAGAATAGAGTTTGGTTTTGTTTATGCTATTGATATTTCTTATTTTTATAATTTTTATTTTTATTATTTAGAAGAATGTGGGAATTATGGTAGATGCATTTCTGGTTAAAAGGGGAATATAAAGAGAACAGCATTATATTGTGTTTGTGCTGTTGATTTGAATATCTATGGCATTATTAAGTTTTTGGGGTTTTGTGGTATTAAAATATACGGATGGAATGTTTTAAATGTTTAGGTTAGAGATAATCCCTTTCAGGTGTCTGGTCCATTAGACCCTCAAACTGGGAGTAAACAAAACGTCCAAAGATGTTTTATTAGGGGCTCTAAAATTCTTAGGAAAGGGGGGGAGCTCTGGTCGTGATAACAGAGACTATAAAAAAGGCAAGCAGTGGATTGTCCAATTTGTACAGAAACGATCTGGTAACGAATCACTCCCGAAGGTAAAAAAAACAATAATGTTTCTTCCATACAGGAAATAGTAGGGATGAGAAGTGTGCAGAACACAAACATGCAGGTAGATATAAATGCAATATTCTGTTCCAAAGCAAGGTAGTCAAACAGGCGGAGGTCAATACACAAAGCAGGTTCTCAGGCAGGCTTTTCAAAAACAAGGCACTCCGTTATAAGGCAGAAGTACAGAGGAATATCCAAAATCAGAAACACAGAATATATATAGCAGGGGTCAGACCGGTTAAACATCAATATATAGAATGTTCAGAATGAAGACAGAATGTACTTACAATACCTCGCAAAGAGGAACTGGGAAGTGCTGGAATATATGGAGTGTGGAGTGAAGCAGGTGAATAGAATTTGGGTGATTGAGTCTGAGTATTGGGAATTGTAGTTCTGAGCAGTCTTGGATAGGGAAGCTGTAGTTCTCAGGGAAGATGAACGTTACAGAACCCCCCCCAAGTCGCCGCTACTGAGGCGCGAGACAGCAGCGACGGGCCAAACAGCGGAGGCAGCAGCGGCAGGCCGGACGGCGAAAGCTGCAGCGGCGGGCAGGATGGCGGAGGCAGCAGCGGGGGAATCCAGGCAGGCGGAGTGATCACTCACAGTCACAGAAACACAGACAGACCTAGACAGAAAGACAGCGGTCAGGGCAGACACGGGGACCGGGTCCAACACTGGCATAGGCATAGGAATGGGAGCGACCTCTGGTGGCAGAGGCGGAGCGGGAGCGACCTCTGGTGGCCGAGGCGGAGCGGGAGCGAACTCTGGTGGCTGAGGCAGAGCGAGAGTGACCTCTGGTGGTCGTGAGACTTAAGCGACCTCAGGTGGTCGTGAGACTTGAGCGACCTCTGGTGCTCGTGAGACTTGAGCGACCTCTGGTGCTCGTGAGACTTGAGCGACCTCTGGTGCTCGTGAGACTTGAGCGACCTCTGGTGGTAGAGGAGGAGCAGGAGTGACCTCTGGTGGTCGAGGAGGAGCAGGTGTGACCTCTGGTGGTCGAGGAGGAGCAGGAGTGACCTCTGGTGGTCGAGGAGGAGCAGGAGTGACCTCTGGTGGTCGAGGAGGAGCAGGAGCAACCTCTGGTGGCCGTGGAGAGGGAACAGCGGCCTCTGGTGGCCGTGGAGCGGGAACAGCGGCCTCTTGTGGTCGTGGAGCGGGAACAGCGGCCTCTTGTGGCCGTGGAGCGGGAACAGCGGCCTCTTGTGGCCATAGAGCGGGAACAGCGGCCTCTGGTGGCCGTGGAGCGGGAACAGCGGCCTCTTGTGGCCGTGGAGCGGGAACAGTGGCCTCTTGTGGCCGTGGAACGGGAACAGCAGCCTCTTGTGGCGACCTTGCCCACCCGACCTATAGGCGTCCAAACCTGTGCTCTCAGGGTCCTGACTGGATATCGAGGGGCCCCGAAGGAAGACCGAGGACCTTCAGGGGCCACGGCAGCTTCCAAACAGGTCAGTAGCTGAGGGGATTGAGTGAGCAGCCTCTTCAACAGGAACATGTCAGCCTCCTTCTTGAGTGACCCAAAACCGGCTCTCCACGAAAAGAACTGGCGAACCAGGTCCAGATGGTTGTTGAGTGCTTGGCCGCCTTGGTTCATCCACTCGCGATAGTCCCCATCCACTTCTGGATCACTCCTTAACACATTAAATATGGTGTCTATCTTGAAACTGGGGCCCGTGGCCATCTTGGAACTGGGGCCGGTGGCCATCTTGGAACTAGGGCTGGTGGCCATCTTGGAAATGGGGGCAGTGGCCATCTTGGAACTGGGGGCAGTGGCCATCTTGGAACTGGGGCCGGTGGCCATCTTGGAACTGGGGCCGGTGGCCATCTTGGAACTGGGGCCGGTGGCCATCTCGTAACTGGGGCCAATGGCCATCTTGGAACTGGGGCCGGTGGCCATCTTCTTTAGGACAGTGGAGACCTGTTTCCCCTTGAAAGGGGTTGGAGTCTCAAAGACTCGCAGTGGTAGGACATAGTCACCATCTATAGCCTCTTTGACCAGGAAGTCCTCATAGGAGGCTTCATACAATTCCCACAACATGTCCTCCCCGAAAGCCTGTGCGCCTGGAGCCCCAATTCTCCTCCAAAATGGAGTAGATTAAGTAGGCGAGGTATTCTGTATCAAATCACTCCTGAAGGTAAAAAAAACAATAATGTTTCTTTCTTTTATATCAGGTAGATATAAATGCAATATTCCGTTCCCAAGCAGGGTAGTCAAACAGGCGGAGGTCAATACCCAAAGCAGGTTCTCATACAGGCTTTTCAAAAACAAGGCAGTCCGTTACAAGGCAGAAGTACAGAGGAATATCCAAAACCAGAAACACAGAATATATAAAGCAGGGGTCAGACCGGTTAAACAATCAATATATAGAATGCTCAGAATGAAGACAGAATGTACTTACAATACCTCGCAAAGAGGAACTGGGAAGTGCTGGAATATATGGAGTGTGGAGTGAAGCAGGTGAATAGAATTTGGGTGATTGAGTCTGAGTATTGGGAATTGTAGTTCTGAGCAGTCTTGGATAGGGAAGCTGTAGTACTCAGGGAAGATGAACGTTACAACATCATTTTCTTAACCTAGTTAATGTTATGTGAATGTAACAATGGACTATTTTTTACTTGGAATATAACATACCAGAAAGCAATTTGCTTTGGGTAGTAAAGAAGCATTTATTATTCTCAAAAGTAGATAATTGGTGAATGTGTTTGCAATTGAATAAAAACAGGAACCTTAAGATAATTTACCTTCAGCGGTTATTCTAACTTTTGTAAGCAGCGCTCTTGACTGAGATGGATTGATGCAAATGAGTTTGAAATTGGTGTTAAAGACTGTTTAAAGTCATTCAAGGTTTGGTGACAGAATTCCTCTGAGACATTGTTCACTAATGACGGGATTCTCTTAGAAATTCCTGAAATCGTAGAGTTGGGTCACTTCTCTATTTATAAGGAATCGGGGGATATTGTTCATGTTGTTTTGGATTATGGGCATTGTGAATTGCTGTTACCAACCATATGATTTAATTCCACTTTGAAGTGGTTACCTTGAACATCCATTTTTAGTCAAGAATGTTTAAGATCTGTTGATATCAACAAGTTATATTTGATTATTGCATTCGATCATTTAGTAATGCATGTCTGAAATCCCTAGTATCTAAGGAACAGCAATTTCTTTTATTTTGACACTTTTTTGCTTTTCATTCAAGGTCTATAACTTAAACTGGTACAATCTAGTTTTGTTGGATAGGAATCTGAGCCTGGAAAAGCAACTGCAGTGAATTTTGATTTTTCAACAGGTAATTAAGACATATTTATGACCTGCTATGCAACTGCTTATTTCTGTTCCAGGTGTTCAAACTAAACTGTTCTAGAAGTTATACAGATTCACTATAATATTAGGTTATGAGGTGTGGATTATTGTTCTAGCATTGGGATATGTTTACAAATGTGTGAAGAATTAAATTCAAATTGTGGCTATTATAGTGGTGCATTGGGATCATGAATGTGGTTTATTAGGAATGATATGTTGAATCATTATTGAGAATGTGGTGACGACTATAATTTTCTATATGTTTTAATAAAATGTATGATTTCTTGTGTATCATATTCTGATTTTAAGTGTGTTTCTATAAAAGGCTACAGAGCATTAATCAATTACACTTGTGAGGGTCAAGGAGCTAATGATTTCTGTCTGATCAAATGTTAATAAAATAAGACCCGGATTCAAATAACCACAGCTGTAACGTTTCCCATTTCCCCTTCCATGGAAACAGCCACTTCCTTTGTTTATGCTGATCAGAACTACATTTCCCATACCCAGACTCTGTAACATTTCCTGTTCCCTTTCACAGTACTACAACTTCCTTGGTCTTGCCTGCTCAGAACTACATTTCCCATAACCAGGACTCAATCAACCAAATTCACCACACCTGCTCACTCCATCCTGTATTTAAGACACACATCACTCCTTGCCTCTTTGCGAGGTATTGTGAGTATTGTTTTTTCTTCTCTACTGAGC
>JACXGM010000691.1:29289-60753 GCA_016801145.1 Umbra pygmaea | reverse complement strand
GCCAGCAGAGGTCGCTCCCGTTCCACGGCCAACAGATGTCGCTCCCGTTCCACGGCCAGCAGAGGTCGCTCCCGTTCCACGGCCAGCAGAGGTCGCTCCCACTGGCCAAGAGGTCGCTCCCGTTCCACGGCCACAAGATGTCGCTCCCGTTCCACGGCCACAAGAGGTCGCTCCCGTTCCATGGCCACCAGAGGTCTCCACCTTGCCCAGACCACCAGAGGTCTCCACCTTGCCAAGACCACCAGAGGTCTCCACCACTCCCAGTCAACCAGAGGCCGCTGTTTCCGCTCAAGCCTCCCGGCCACAAGAGGCTGCTCTTGCCCAAGCCTCCCGGCGAAAGAGGGCGCTACATCACCATCAGCCGAGCCTGAGCCTTGCCTTTTCCCCGAGCCTGAGCCTTGCCTTGTCCCCGAGCCTGAGCCTTGCCTTGTCCCCGAGCCTGAGCCTTCCCTTGTTCCCACTCTAGTCCCCGTGCCAGTGCCTGACTCAGTCCCGGCGACTGCCCTTGTCCCTGAGCCCTTGCCTGTCACCATGCCCTTGCCTGTCACCGTGCCCTTGCCTGTCACCGTGCCCTTGCCTGTAACCGTGCCCTTGCCTGACCATGACCCTTCCCTGGTACCTAACCCTGTCCATGAGCCTGCCCTCGTCCCTGTGCCTGCCTTTGTCCCAGTGCCTGCCTTTGTCCCAGTGCCTGCCTTTGTCCCAGTGCCTGCCCTTGTCCCAGAGCCTGCCCTTGTCCCAGAGCCTGCCCTTGTCCCAGAGCCTGCCCTTGTCCCAGAGCCTGCCCTTGTCCCAGAGCCTGCCCTTGTCCCAGAGCCTGCCCTTCTTCCAGAGCCTGCCCTTCTTCCAGAGTCTGCCCTTCTTCCAGAGCCTGCCCTTCTTCCAGAGCCTGTCCCAGTGCCATTGGCTGCCCCTGTCCCAGTGCCATTGGCTGCCCCTGTCCCAGTGCCATTGGTTGCCCCTGTCCCAGTGCCATTGGCTGCCCCTGTCCCAGTGCCATTGGCTGCCCCTGTCCCAGTGCCATTGCCTGCTCCTCTCCCAGTGCCATGGCCTGCTCCTCTCCCAGTGCCATGGCCTGCTCCTCTCCCAGTGCCATGTCCTGCTCCTCTCCCAGTGCCATGGCCTGCTCCTCTCCCAGTGCCATGTCCTGCTACTCTCCCAGTGCCATGTCCTGCTCCTCTCCCAGTGCCAGTGTCTGCCCCTGTCCCTGTGACAGTGTCTGCCCCTGTCCCCGTGCCAGTGTCTGCCCCTGTCCCGTCGTTGCTGCCTCCATCCTCC
The DNA here is from genome assembly GCA_016801145.1 of Umbra pygmaea. Taxonomy (NCBI): domain Eukaryota; kingdom Metazoa; phylum Chordata; class Actinopteri; order Esociformes; family Umbridae; genus Umbra; species Umbra pygmaea. The sequence goes on along the minus strand of JACXGM010000691.1, from coordinate 59,475 downwards.
GGACCACCGGTGATTCTTCGTCCCTGCGGTCTGCTGCTGCAGCCTCCGCCCTCCAGCCCGCCGTTGCTGCTTCGTCCCTCCAGTTTACTACTGCTGCCTCCGCCCTCTGGCCTGCCAGGGCTCCATCCACCTGCCTGTTCTGCTCGTCTGCTTCACCCTAGTGTGGGTCTTCTGCCACCTGCTGTCCTGTGGTGTGTCGGCTGTTTGGCGCCTCAGGAGCTGCGCCTTACGGGGGGGGGGGGGGTTCTGTAACATTCCCCAGTTGCTCTTCCCTGGGAACTATAGCTCCCCTATTCTTGGCCACTCAGAACTACATTTCCCATACCCCGGACTCAATTATCCAAATTCAGTACACCTGCTCTCACTCACTCATATATAAGACACACACACTCAATTGCCTTTTTGCGAGGTATTGTGAGTATTCACTTCTGCTTCTGAGCATTATTCTCTCTTGGATTGTTATTCTGGCCTGACCTGTGCATTTTTGACCCGGTATTGTGTGTTTTTGGATTTGCCTCCGTACCTTAGTCTTGGATTGTTATTCTGGCCTGACCTGTGCATTGTTGACCCGGTATTGTGTGTTTTTGGATTTGCCTCCGTACCTTAGTCTTGGATCGTTGTTCTGGCCCTTTCTAGAATAAACTGTATTGTTCCTTTTACTCTTGAGAAGTTATTCATTACACTGAAGATGATCTGAAAGCCCTGGAATTAAAATAAATCTGTCCTTGGTGCTTCAATGGTCCATATCCTTCATTCCAGTCCTAACCATTCCCTAGATATTTATCCCCATGCATTCACTGGCCTTACTGTATACCCATATAAACTGAATGGATAGAAAGGACATTCCAATTCAAATGAATGCAGCAAAATGGTCAGAGCGGCAGCCATTTTTATGTGTACCATTCCATTGCAAAGATCTAGAGGCCTACTTTGGCATTAAACCAATTTGCGTGTTGTCACCGTGACATCTAACGACAATCGCCATCTTGTTGGGCACTAATCGAATGACCACACCAAGCAGTTCAATGGCCTTTCCATCCATTCTATTTTTATGTGTACACCCCTACAACAATGGCAGGAAAATCTCTCCATCTTATTATGTTTCACCTGAAGGTAGCTACAATATGTAGTTTTCCAAAACAATAACAAAAGTACTTTGCATTAAAAAAGCAAACATCACTATACCTATATTACATATATGTCTTAGTCATTTACTTACATTATCCTAAATGTTTCCACCAACTTTCAAACCCAGAGTCATTTGTAATATAATTCGAAGACACTGGACGTTATATTTTGTCTTCCGTCAATGGCGTCATATAACCTTTGACTGCTCTAGTTGCTTCAAGTTCCAGGGAACCGCCAAACATAACGTGATTAAAGTTATAATATTTTTAACAATACAGTCGCTTGATTGAAAGGTTGTCATTGACAACGAAAACAAAACCCATAATCCCACGCTACTTCCCGACGTCATCCAAGTACATCTTTTGTTATTGTTTTGATTGAGCGACCCCTGGCGGCCATAAATTACATATTGTACGTTTAACTAATTTATTGTCTAATGCATTATTTTTTTTTTTTTTCAACCTTTCACTTAAATTTTTTATACATTGACACCAGACTGCTTTCAAATGGGTTTTACTTAAACATTGACCGTAGTAGGTTATTTTTTGTATAATTTTTTATTAAGCCCCATAAATGCCGGAAATACGGTAGATTGATGAAATACTTCCTATTTGAATATATCATTCAACCGCATTGAGAATGTCTGGGGAAGATCAACAGAACACCTACCGCACACACTTACAAAACTTCCTATTAGTAAAAATGTTTTCGGAACAACCTGGCTAGTTGGATTTAAGCCATAATCATTTAAATAATTAATCAGCAAATCTCTCACACTTCACACATTCTCTTCAGATGCTTGACTTGAGTCACAATCATATTTCTCAACTCTCTGATGGATTTCTCAGAGATACATACACCCTTCACCTACTTGACCTCAGTTACAACCAACTGACCATCATCAACCAGACTACCTTCCAATGGGGCTCTGAAAACTACCTGAAAACCTTGTGGTTGCAGGGTAATCCCTTCCATTGTACCTGTGATATATTAGACTTCATCCTGTGGACTGAAGAGAATATTGACATACAGATCCCCAGACTGGCCAGAGACATGAGCAGAGGCCTGTGTGGGAGGAGCCTTCTGGAGTGGCTCCGGACTGTAGCTGTCGAGCCCTGGTTCTGGCAGCACCTAAGGAATGGACAACCAGGTGATTTACAGCCAGGTACTTCATCAACAAGTAGAGAACAGGAGACCAGAGACTTCAGAGGAAACCAGCAGCTCACACAAACAGATAATTCAGCTACACACAGTAATTAAATATACTTTTACAAGATTGTAAATGTGACATTTTCAGATGTGTTGGTACCATAGAAATAGAATGGATAGAAAGGCCATTGAACTGCTTGGCGTGGTCAGTTGATTAGTACACATCAAAATGGCGATTGTTGTTAGTTGTCACGGTGACAACACGCAAATTGGTTCAATGCGGAAGTAGGCCGCTAGATCTTTGCAATGGAATGGTACACATAAAAATGGCTGCCACTCTAACCATTCTGCTACATTGATTTGAATTGATATGTCCTTTTTATCCATTTATATGGTTTGTACCTTGCATATTGGGTTGACCAATGTACAACCACAGATTTTTCCATTCGCTTGCTCAGAGATTCAAACTAACAAACTTTATTCAATGAACCAACACACTAACAATAAGGCAGCAACCACCATTTTACCTAAACACTGGACAAAAAAATATAGATGACATTGTACTGAAATCAACAAGACATAAATCAACATCCTGTTCATTGCTTTATTGACTTTAGTGACTTTAGTGCTTTAGTGACCATGAATGCTAATTGTTACACTTATGGTTCAGTATATTTAGTATTTTATGTTCAGAATTGGGTAGGTTACTTTTTAAGAATAATTGGATAACAGTAATTGGATTACTTTGAAAAATGAACCTACCCAACAGGGTTTATGATTTTACATTAAACTATTACTATTGCATACATGTATTGAAATACACATGCAATTTGTAAGCAGTTAACCGACTTAAAAATCTGTACTTCAACTGGTGAGTTTGCGGAATTTGTCATTAACAAATAACAGGAAGTGAACTAGTTAAGTTCCTGTTTCATCCAGCACTGTTGGGTAGATCTGAATTCGTAACTGTGCTTCCAGTCAGTGGCATTTCATCTACATTATTATTATTATTTATTTTTGTAACTAGAAATCAAGAATTTAGTAATTGAATTGAACGAGATATTGTCACAACATGTTATTTTATTAGATATAAATCATAATTCCAACATGACACCCTTTGTACTGGGTAAAGCTCTATCTATAAATCCATGTCTTTGTGCTACACCAACAGTCACTGGTGTTTAAGGATCAATAGCAAATAAATTATCTAAATGTAATCAATTATATTAAGTTTTACCAGTGAATAATCAAAAACTGAAACAAATAATCTGATGTAATGCTGTATATATCCACAGGATGTCATTGTCGACACAAATATAGACTTACTCTGTCGGCGACAGTGAATTGGGCACGGATTCTTTATGGAAATGAAGCTTATTAACAGTGTATCTATATTGCGTGTGCAAACTGAATGTGTGTCCAAATTAAATTAGAAACACGTGTTTTCTTAATATTCCATAACAAATAAATACATAAAAAGTGTTGATCAAAATTGCCTTTTTCTCCAACCCAAAATGTTATAGGGACGTGACGTCATATATTTGCATATCACGGAGTATAATAAACCCTCGATTGACGTGACATACTACTTGTGCTCTGCGCCATCGGGATTGAGAGTCATCTACATCGAACCATCTCCAGTGAGTGCTTGTCTGTTATATTATCCAAATAACGTAACTGTGCTGCACATTTTCTAATATGGCGTTGGCGGTTGTAGGCTGCGGTCGAACCGCTGCAGTAGTTTTATAGACTAGATGCCCTTTTACTTCTAGGTGTATTTTCCTTTGACAATTTAGATAAACTATAGTGAAACTAGGGCATTTGTTTTTAAACTGAAGTGGGTCTGGCAGTATTTTTGTTTGTGTAAGCTAAATATATTTGACATGAGTCTTCGGTATGGGAAGCGGAACATAGATTTGACCATACAGTGATCTTGCTTAGTGTCTTTTGTGTAGCAAATACATTGCAAATTGAACCTCTCAAAATTCGACGCGACTAATTTTTTTTGGTAGTTGCTTTATGCCAGTTCATTCTGCGGGGCGGTGGTTCACGCCTGCAGACTAGAGCCTGGCACAATGCTTTCATTATAAACAAATTACAACACGTGTTTGTGTTGTACCTAATCAATGCGATTCAAATTAATACACGAATTCACAACGTTTTTATTTTGTGTCTACTTGAAGTAAAATGTAGAGTGTTTGTACTAGTTAACGAATGACATTTAGTAACGCGTGCTTTACCGATAATTTGCCCTTTTAGTCTGCGTTTGGCTGGGGTTTTAAGAGTATGGCCTATGAACATGTCCTTAAGACAGAGGCCTGGATTTCCCTAGTCCACTTCCTAATTAGCAAATGTTTTGTATTAGTAATTTAATGTTCTTCATGGTTGGCGCATAAATCTTAATTTTCGTTTTTCCAGATCCTCTGCAAACATGTCTGACGTCGACGCCAAGCCAGATCTCGCTGAAGTCTCCAATTTCGACAAGAGTAAGTTGAAGAAAACAGAGACTCATGAGAAGAACTCATTGCCCACCAAAGAAGGTAAGCCATGCGTACTATTGCCCCTCTGAACGTAGTTTTAACACTAGTGTATACCAATGTTACTGAACTCTTCCCTTTCTTGCAGCCATCGAAGCGGAGAAGGCGGCTGGCAGCGAATGATGCACAAGCCACCACTACGCACTGTACATTCCACACACATGCATTGCCTTTTTTCACCTCTTAGCTGTAACTGTAACCTAAAACCTAAGTTGCTTTGTGATTGGACAAAAGCAGATGACTGTACAGCCCCCACCCCTTTTCTTTGAACCTTAACTTTTTTACTGCCATCTGAAAACTACTGATTAGCAGTCTTGGGTAGAGTGCTGCTTGTCTTTTCACTCCAGCACCCCGTCACCTGGACTCTGCTATCCCCTGTGTTTAGCCTCCTACTGTTGTGGAAGGAGGTGAAGGCTTTGAGGACCGACCCAACAGACCCACACTTCTGACATCCGGGTGTAGTTAATATTCTGGCGACATGTGAAATGATTTCAAATCGGTGTTCATTTACTCATGTTCAAATTGTGTTGTGGTTCAATTCCTGGAATGCACATTGTTTTGATATGCAAATAAAAAAGTAAAAGTAACTTGCTTGAGTTATTTTCATAAATGTATTTCTGAAACTAGGGACAAATTGGATACTAATATCATGCTAAGGATGTACCACCTTGGCGAGTTTGTCATATCATTTAAAAATCCATGGACTGCAAGTGGTGTTTGGCCCCACTTCAATAGTACTGTGGTTCCCAACCCTCGCGTGGAAGACAGGCAGCCAGTCCTTGTTCGAACTACCCTTGAGCTAGCACACCTGATTGACCTTGTCTGCTTAGTCCTTGAGAGTTTGTGATGCTGGTGAGTCTTGAGGGCTGATGCTGAACTCTGGCATGGCTGGTGGTCCTCCAGGAACGTGTTGGGAACCACTGCACAAGTAAACTCAAGTGTTTTGCTGAACTGTTGTAGCATATTACCCTGTGGGTTGATTTACTCAAGGGTTTTGGAGGACTCGCGTGGATGAGCAACTTTGGGTTTACATCCAGTCCTGGCAGGATGCACCAGCTAACTAAACCAAGAATGCACCCATGGTAGCCACACTGCTAATAGCTAATGGCCTGTTCATTTATTTGCGCTGGTGTCAAATCAGTTTCACTGAGGGCTTAGTGTATGCTGGATCCTCATTAGTGCCCAATTAAGACTTAGACTGCCAGGTGAAGGGAGAACGTGACCAGTTAGTATGCTACTCAGTCAGATAAAAGCTGACTCCTGTGTACTCAAGGCTGTAAAACTGCTATGGTAACAACAAATATAGCAGTTCTCAATTTAAATCTGAGATTTGTAATGTCTGCGGTGTTACGCTTGATATGAGATGTCAATCCTTACAAGATGGGCTCAACTGTGTATTTAAATTGGCTGTATCCATATGCGTTGGATATCAGGTTTATAGTAGTGCTGGTAACTGGTCAGCCTTAATGTTTGTCCCAATGGCAGCAGCTGAGCCAGGGTGTTTGGGTACCCAATTTCATATAGAGGAAAATATGCTTTGTTTGGGGACTACAGACAGTTTGTAACAGAACCCCATAAAAACATACCATAGAAACCAGCAAATATCCAGAAAACAGCAACCGTTACACAGGCAGCTTAATTCTGACATCAAAGCTTGTGGCAGGATGTTTCCAGCTTGATGAAAAATATCTGAATTGAGCCCCGTCTGAAAATGCCGCCAGAAAGTATCTACTTTAACATGGGAATACATATCTCATCTGTCAGATTACAGCCTCTGCAGTATGACCGTCAGTCCCCGATGACTCTACTCATTGAGCAGTTATCGCGGTGATTTCCTCCATCACTGTGACTCATGGAGTACACGTCCTCTCGTGACCTGGGCGTTTGTCGCAGGACTCCACATCTTCTTCGGCAAAGTAAGGAACGTCCTGTTACCCAATGCTCACAGCTTCTCCACACCGGTTGGCTCAGGGTGACATAGCACTGGAACCCAGTCAATTCAGGTTAGCCCCCATTCCCTATAGATCAGGCTTGGCTCATCCCGGACCAGTCGAGCAATAGCATCAGCCTGGCACAGGATATCTGCCTTCCTGTCAGCTGTATGGGGACATTGTTAAGTCAGTAGCCTCCTGCAGCAGCAGACACAACAAGATGCTTCCCCCGTTCGCTATACATACATGTCTACTCCGTATCCACACTTTTGGGCAAACTGACTGAATTTCTCTGTGTGCAGAACATCTTTAGTACTATGCCAGCTATTACACCAGACCAACAGAGACACAGTCAGGGGTGCAAGCCTGTACTGTTAGTTTTTTTTAGCAGCTGGAGCAGTCTATATGATTAGGCACTCGACAGCAGATTTTTACTACAGGAATGTAGTCTTTGTATGAGTGGAAATGTTAAATTGGCACAAGCAAACAGATCATGTCCTTTCCTTTGTCTCCAGTGGGTTTTTGAAGACCTCAGTAATGTGGTGTGACAGCGGTGTTCTGCCTGAACCAAATCCAAGGCGAAAGGCTCTGGCAGGCGGTGTCTAGGTCATGTCCTCTAATGTACAGAGTAGACAGAGTTCCTGGCCACACAGGTGAAGCTGTAATGTGGGGGTTGGGTGTGCTAGATGGCAAATTAGTATGAACCCTCCTTTTTGAGCTCGAGTTGTTTTAGTTTCTCTTTCACGGCAGGAGTTAAAGTAGAGGTTTGCCCTTGCCATGCTGCCATGTCAAATCCAGTTGGAGAATCCAAATACAGGTTAAGTGTCTGGTTCTAGCCTGCCTGTTTTGTAAACATATCATCTTGAGATGTTGGCACAGGCTGTCGTTGTCTAGCTTAGATTACTAACTAATGAGGCAACTTGTCTCCTGCCGATGAAGAAAACGTCTGGTGATTGCGAGACAAACACAGAATGAAAAGCGACAATGTTGATATCCAAAAGATTATAGTCAGATTATGACTTACTATTAGATAACGGAAAATTGAGCCCAGGGTTTAAAAGGTTAACTCCAGTTCTTGGTGCCCTCAATTCACATACCCGTGAAGAGAGATGAATAAGAGGAGGTGTGTCCACAAGACAAATGTCATTGCCCCCGTGACGGACATAACATATGAAATGTGTTCTTTGTGGGTAGGGGTCTCAGTCAGCATCTACCTGCCGAAGGTGTGAGTGCCTAGACCCTGGTTCACTAAAGATGTGAGTTTGGGGCCCTGGGTTTGGGGCCGTCAGGAGGAACAAGTTCCTGTGTGCCTACAGGGACTATTCTGTGGTCTAGCCTTTCTGCGTTTGGGGCTGCAGCTGCATCTTTTCACTGGGTGTGTGCCTGTGTTATGTAACCAACTCACAAGCATGTGCAGTGCGTCTACAGCACATAACAGCTGTGCTGAGACAACAGCAATGGCCTGTGCTTAGAGCTGGCCAGCAGTTATGGGCCATTTTTAATGCCAGGATTCTTTCAGTCAGATGTAACTTTGAATTCACTAGGTCATTATGTACTGTTTTCATAATGATATTGATTATAACTAATAATGACAGTAATAATTACAATAATGGAGGAATATATTATGTATTGTGATGTACAGAATTGTGTTCTGGGTAAAGCAGACATTCAAAGACCCTTCAATATTTCATACAGTGTCATGGGTTTTATTATTTAGTTTGCCTCAAGGTCGTAGAAGTGTGGTTGATACTGAGGGGGAAACAAGATATGTTAGCTAAATCTTTTTATTAGTGGTCGGGCAATATTACCAGCTTCTAACATTGGAGGGTACATGCCCCCCGCTCCTACACCCTTGGTTTGGAATCAACACCCACCCCCCTTTCAACAGCCCACAAGCACACAACAGGCTTTCAGACTTCCAAACACAAGGGCCGCATGCCAGATTTTCCAGCAGCCCATGCCACGCACACCCCAGGGGTGAGGCGCTACCACGCCAGCTAGTGACGCTGCCACCCGTCTGTGCCCTCATTAATGCTAAATATTTGAGGAACTTCTCACTGTATCAAAACACTTCCCAAATACATTGTATTTTTAAAGACCCATTGTCAACATGACCCCGGGGCCAATAGATAATACTATTTGGTAATTCACATTACTGCGCCTGTACTTATATATATATGGCTTATTCAGAGCAAATGTTTATCTGTCATGTGCAGAGAAAAGCAGATTTGAAAGCCATCTACCATGTGAATCTTAGGCCACCAGCAGTTGATTATGTTTTGGGTTTCTAGCATGAATTTAGCAGGTGAGCATGTAAATAAAATGCTTTTGGGTGAGAAACCTGCCCCATTGTGCCAGCCAACCTTAACTGTAGGTCAACCGTTTGAACATGTCCAAGGTCCGACTAATGAACAGCATCAACAAAGCATGACATCTCAAGTGGAAGGATGACGGTTGCTAATGCTAATGCAGGCTACACGCACATGCTCGCGTGCAGTCCCACTGTGCAGGGATTGTACTGAGGCTGGCCCACAGGGATGCCAGGAGTCCATCTGCTAATGTTGTGACAGGAAGGCATTTGTCTCTGTGATGGACTGAATCAATCAGTGGTAGGCTGCAGCTCAGCTGTCTTCGCGGGGTATGTTGCCTCCAAAAACTGGGCTGGGTGCAAATCTAACTAAGAGCTTTGAGGGTCAGTCCAACATGATGCAGATGTGGATGAAAAAGATTACCTGTCCATGTCATGGCAAGACAACTGTAGCATTAATGCCTTAACTTCTGTTAAGCCTTTCCTAAATGTTCCCTGATTCACCTGTCAGTTATGCTAACTTTTGTCATTAATTTACTTAATGATCAATGCTGCTAACGTTTGTTGTTAGTTTACATAATTATTAAAGATGCTAACTTTTGTTTGTAGTAAATGTAACAATCAATGAGGCTAACCTTTGACATTAGTACATGTAATGATCAACGATGCTAACCTTTGTCTTTAGTTTATGTATGATCCATGACGCTAATCTTTGGTTTTATTTTATTTAATGACCATTGATGCTAAACTTTGTCGTCTGGATACATAAGGATCAATGAAAATTCTCCCCATTCTCTTTTGATGGTACAATGTCAAAGGTCAAACGGGATATGGCTGTCCATTACATCACATAATTTGATAACTGGGCCAACTCTCTCTTAAAATGGCAAGATTTAATGTGCAAATTCACATTTGTTTTAATTATTTTGAGTGGCTCACACATAATTTCCTTCTCTAATTTGCTATAATATTTTATAAAATGATAACATTTGGACCTGGCTAATGCCTCCATCTTGTATTCTCAACACCACAATCTATGGCATCAAATATGCCACCGCCATCATCCATAAATAAACAACATGCTAAAAACAATTACCATAATTAATGTAGGGTCATGAAGATGCTTTCACTGCCAGCATCTATAAGTTAGAAACAGGAAGCAGATCATATTGACAGAGGGGTGTGTCTGGGTCCTATTGGTTACTAGAACTAAAACAAGAGGAAGTTACATGCATCACTCAAAGCTACTGGCAGCAGCTTCAACCAGGGTGTAGCTTTTAATCTCTGCCTCTGTGTAAATTGTAAGAGATTTAGGGCTAGGTTATTTTCTCTCTTTCTCTCTCTGTTTCCATGGCAGCAGACAGGTGCTCACAGCTCATAACACTCCCCGCTTGTTGCTGAGGCTGGTGATGTTTACAATATGAAATGGCTTCGTAAGCCATGTTCTTATAAGTACACAAATAAAATCATGTACTTTTTAACCAGCAGAAATCAAATTGAATCTTGTTATATATAGTATTGTTTTAACGGAGTGTCTATTTGCACCCGGGTGAGAACAGCCACACGGCAGCTAATCAGCTATTTACACCCACCCAAATAAATGATGTAATGCATAACGGATAGCTACGCGCAACAACGGTGCCAAAGGATACAAAAGTTGATAGCTACATGGATCAACGGTTGCAATGATTGATTCTATGATTGGTTCGATGAATGGTTAAGTTTAGGGTTAGTGTTATTGTTAGGTAATGGTTAAGTTTAGGGTTTAGTGTTAGGGTTGAGAGTATTCCTTTTTTGTATATCATAGGGTGCTTACCATGTAATAGTCAATGTAAATTTAGGTCAATGCACATTGTATTGGGGTGGGATTAGTTAGAGTTTTTGCACTTTGGTAATTAGCTATTGGACACCTGGGTGCAAATAGCATAGACACATGGACTATTTACACCCCGGGTGTAACTAAATACATAGACTATTTACACCCCGGGTGCAAATAGCTTCTGCCTCGTTTTAATTAACGTTGTATTGTTGACAAACCCATGGCTGAAATAAATATCTTCTAATCATTTTAGAACAGATTTGTCTGTTGAGATCAAGATAATATACCACCTAATGTTTTGGCATTGCATGTTAAAGATCATGTAATGCACAGTACAGTGATAGACAATATCATTCTAATATGTGTGGTATCACGAACAGACAGACCTTGTTTCTCTATTTCTAGGAAGGTTATACTGTTTCTAAACAATGTGTTGGCATTCAGTTGTAAGGAAGTTTGTTCAATGCTGATTACAAGTTCCTGTTTATAAGTCCTGCATTAAGTCAGCAGTCTTTCACAGCTCTTTTTACAGTAGTTCTCATTTACAGAAATGTACAAAAGAAACTAACAATATATAAAAAAGTGATTAGGCTTCTTCTGAGGGAGACCAATAAAGTTGACGTTCATTTATTATCACATTTATGTGCTTGTAGTTTAATCCTGTTTACTCCTAAACCACAGCCTAATCATTTGTTTTGTTACAGAGAAAATAAGGGAAAATGAACAGAAGTTTAACATGGCTCCTTTAATAGACGGCCATAATGCATTATAAAAATATATCTATGCCATGTCATAAAACACTCAAGAACAATATTAACCCAGAATATTATTCTGAATGTATGCACTTCATTTTATATGAATTTTCTACTGTGCCATGGGCGAGTGTTTGAATTAAGTTAATTATAACACAAATGTGCTAATGGATTTATGGGACAGTGACTCATTGAAAGTATACACAACAATTCAGACTCTGGTTAGGCTGTCTGGATACTTGCCCAGTTAGGAAAAGTTCTGTTGCAAAACAAGCAGGTGACGAATGTTGGCACATGGTCAATCTCTAAACAAGCCTTCAAGTGTCCCACAGCGTAAGGTATTTTACACTCCAAGAATGTGAGGAATTGGGGCAACAGGACAAGGGGGAAAACCTTTAAAAACACATTGGTGGACAAAGGAATTAACGGTGTGACAAACATGCAGAGACTGGAAACCTCGTCCCTGGGGAATGTTAGGGTGAACATAGTAATTTACCTGTCCAGGCAGGCAGTATATATATCTGCAGGCGTAATACATACCTGGCATGGCAGCATTTTATATACAGAAAGGTGTGGCTTTCACATTTAATGCACAGCAAATGTGATGAAGTAATTGTTTGGACCTTTAGTTTTGAGTGTTTTAGTGTTAAGTAATTCAAAATAACAAGCAATGTTACGTAAAGCTTGCACATTTCAAAACGTTGGTTCTTGTACAATACATTGCTCCATACAAGACACTTGCTAGGTACAGCAATGTGCATTGGAAAAATGTCCTGAGATAAAAACAATTTTACCCACATAACCTTTGTGGAAATGCCATCGTTAAAATGTAAATGACATAGTATACTCGTCCACACAAATACCAGTGTTGTAATGACTTAGGAAATGTGTTTATTCATTTGCTGACAAGTTCTGATTATTGTCATAAAATAAAGTTAAATGAAGATTTCTGGCTACAGCAGCTGTAACACATCCATAATGGGAAAGCTGGAGAGCTTGTGTTTGTTTATGTTCTTGTTGGTTGTTTTTCCTGGGAAGACATTGGTTCTCATGGCTCAAAAACACAAAGCTATTTCTGACTCTGAGTGGTCCTTTACAATAATTATGCACATTACTTTGTTTGTCCATCGCTGCTATTTTACAGTTGTCATGGGATCAATCCTGGCCTCGGCTTCTCTTACTTTGCCCAGAGCTCCAGCACTACCCGGGATAAGGGAGTAGAAAGGTCGGAATAATGTACCTTGAGAGGTCACTCTCCAGCGACTCCTTGTGTGCAAGTCGGGTGCCTGTGAGTTCTGCTACGGAAGTATAGTTGGCGAGTGTGACGTTCTTTTGCGCGTGTACTTTCCAAATGCTTCAGTGTTCAACGAGCAGCGTGAAATGAATCGGAAAGCTCAGCAATATGAAGGAAGCATGTGAGTGCCTCTTGAAGATCACACACATGCGGAGGACCTGCCGACAGGGCAGGGGGAATTGAAGATGACCAATTCGGAGAGGAGAAAAACTGGTTAAATAGGAAAACTGTAGATCTAGATGTACTAGACAGGCTGGCCCCGACACTTATCAGACAATCAATAGAATATGTATGTCCCTGAGGGTTAATCCTGTCAGCCGTGCTGGCTAAACAACTGCACTGTACCCTGGAACCCAGGGGCGTCAGTCTGGGGGTAAAACCAGGTCAATGTACCAATACTGATTACCAGGGCCCAAGGGGAGAGAGGGCCCTTGAAAAGTCTGGAATATATTATATATATACAACATGGGGGCCCATCAGGATTGCCTACACAGTAAATACTTTGGTGTTAAATCAACACCCTAAGTGTTAAATTAAAACTCTCTGTGTTTAAATAGGTCCACTAAGTGTTAATTTAACACTGAAGCTTTAGCTGTTTATGCATAGTGCCCAATTTCTTGTGCTACGCCCCTTCTGGAACCATCACTAATTCATTGAGTTTATCAAGGAGCAAAAGACCCTCTGCTTCGTCTTCTGAACCACCCATAGAAATACAATTCCAAGAACCGACCGTCCCATTTAAGTTGATGCTGCTGTGATTTTACTTCTACGGTCTCAGAGAGACACTTATGGCACTAATGGAGGCTGTGCTTGAGAAGTTAAGTGGCATGGGTTAAATAATTAACTTGTCTAACATTAGTCAGGATCTGAATGAATATCTAAAGATGGAAGCATAAAGCGCAATAGGCTTACTTAATCTGTCATCTCATATAGTCCATTACAGGCTTATATTGGTGTAGCAATATTAAGATCATATACAATAAGTCTGCTTCCTGTCAGTCACATTTTTATCCATTGCAAGGGTAGTTCATCTGTAAGGTGCCAGAGTGAAATACACATTTAATTTATTTTCACATTAACTGATGGGCAACAAATAACTGTTAGAGATACTGTACCATGTATTCATCTCACTTATTCCATGCCCAGTGGATTCCATGATTAACACATGTCAACATTTATTTCTCTTTGTGAAGCACACATGAATCGAGCCATTTACAAGGTTGTCCTGGAAGAAAATGTGCTTCCTTCTGCTCTGACAATGTTCCATAAGTCTGAGGATTTGTTTCTCCCAGAAGGACATTGCTCCATGCCACGAAGCCAGGTCAATGAAGGTGTGGATGGAGGACCACCAGAAAGTCCTTGTCACAGCCAGCCCAATCTCCACACCTAAACCCCATTTAAAACCTCTGGAATGTGATCAAGAGGAAGATGGATGCTCACACGTAATCAAACAAAGCCAACATGCTTGTATTTCTGCGCCAGAAAGGCAACATGAATGTGAAAGACTGGTGGAGAGCATGCCAAGATGCATGTATGTTGTGATAGAAAATCTGGGTTATTCCAGAAAATATAGATTTTCTAAGCTCTTCTTGAATTAACACATTAGTATTGTGTTGTTTAAAAATGAATATGAACTTAATTTCTTTGCATTATTCGAAGTCTGTCAATTTTGTTATTTTGTCCATTTGTCATTTTCTGGAAATGCTCATTAGTTCATGGGGAATTTTTTAAATTACATACTGGTACCTATCAATAGTAAAACCAGAGATTTATTTTGTGGTCCCTTATTTTTTCCAGAGCTGTATAAATGCCCAAATAACAAGTGTAGAAGGGTATCCGTTAAACAGTGAATCAACTTTGTAAGGCCTAACTGCTTTAAGACTGTAACAGCTTGAGTAACACCAGTGAATAAAGCAAGGGGACAGTGGTTGAACGGACACATTGTTAGCATTCTTTGTTAGAAACAACTAGATCCACAGCCAACCCAAAGCATCCCTTTATTTAATGATACTCTCCCTGTCTGACCGGTCTCGCCCCGTCCTCATGGGCCTGACCTCACACCTTACCATGCAGGCTTAGGGGCCATTCTCAGACCAGTCTGAGCAAGACTTGAAGGACACACCCAGCTCAGGCTGCCCCATACCTCAATCCTAAATCTAATGAACTGCTACACAAAACCCAGGCGTAAAATGTGTTTTTCCGGAACATGGCTTTTTCAATTGGGTGTTCTCGCGCCTGTTATTGAGCTTCGACCTACCACATTCAGCAGTAAATAACTTATATCATTATATAATGAATACTTTTGAATGCAAAGGAAATACATCTCTTTACATGCACTAGATTCACTGTCTAAAACATAATTTTTTGCCTGTGCTTATTAAAGCGTAACTCTTGCCAAAATGCAACCTAAGGTCTTTTTTTGAATGTACCCAAGTCATGTTGTGTCGAGCCTTCATAGTGTTTTAAAAATAGTGATTTTTATGCTATCATATTAGTGCCCCTATCCCTCCCGTTCAAAAGGCTAAAACTAAAAATAGGGAAAATCTTAAAATTGCGTTTCCGTCCTGATTATGCTTTTAAACGGAGGTTTGACCTGGGTACATAAAAAAAAGACCTTAGGTTGCATTTTGGCGAGAGTTACACTTTAAGTAAAAAAAGGCCCTTCTGCCAGTAAAAGACCTTGTTGAAGTGGATAACTGTCTCTATGAAAGCACTCAGCATGAAAGAGCACTTCTGAATTACTGTCAGCCCTTCTGCTGGCAACTCTGACTCATAATAGAACTGGGAAACAATGTCATATTATGGTGACCTACCTGCTTTAGCATTGTGTTAAGGGCACAAGAGGGCAAGGACTGATCACATAGTTATTGACTTTGGCCTTCACGTATTTTACAGACTATTATAAAAGATTATATTGATTCAGACTTACAGTACAGTATACGTCAGAGGTATTTGGACATTTGACAACATTTTTGTTGCAGCTCTATGGTTTATACATTGGCCAGAATAGGTATGTTAACCCTGTTAATAATGTGGATTTCTGCATTAACTGGTGAAAAAAGTCACAATAGACAAACACCAGTTTGCATAAACTAACAACTAACAAACAATTATATGTTTCCATGTCTTTATTGAATACACAGTGTAAACATGCACAGTGTATGGTGGAAAGGGTTTGTAAACCATTGGTTTTACATACTGGTCGACTCTACTCTGGCAGTAATAACCTCAACAAATTTTTCCTGTATTTGTAATTCAGACCTACACAAAGGTCAGAAGGGATTTTGAACTATTCTACTTTACAAAACTGTTTGAGTTCACCAATATGTTTGTCTGGTGTGACTCGCTCCTTCGAGGTAATGCCACAGAAACACAATCGAGTTGAAGTCTGGACTCAGACTCTCCAGAAGGCATATTTTCTTCTGTTGAAGTCATTCGGTTGCTTCATCATCATTGTCCTGTTGCATCACACCACTTCTGTTGAGATTCAAATAGCAGAAAGCCTTACATTCTCCAGCAAAATGTCCTCAAAGCAGCCCAAAACCATAATGCCCCCTCGACCATACTTCACAGTTGGGATGAGGTGCTGGTGCTTGTTGCGCTGTGCATTTTATTTCCACACAGTGTTGTTGTGTGTACTTTCCAAACAACTCAAATTTGATCTTGCGCTTTGGAACATCCAGTTGCTCTTTTGTAAATATCGAACTAGCCATCATGGGTCATCTATATCAGAAAATAATCAACCAAAGCTAAAACATTCGGCACACCAAAAGCAAGTTTGTAGTACATTAATAACAATAGAAATAATACTAATACATTTAAAGGAACATTTCAAAAAGCCAAGGACACTGAGCAGCAGTTGAAACCCTGCAGTTAATGAACGCTCTCCTCAACCTGGTAGAAAAGCCCATTATAGTGAATCTGAAAATACTTTCAATAGTGAAATAAAAAGGAACCAGGAGGTAGGCATAGATGTGTGAAAGACTAGCATATGCAGAGTAGGCCCTCAGATCTTGAAGAGGAACACCACAAGATTCTAATCACTCTTAGCTCTCAAAAGACAAAACAAGCAGGTTACATTTAGCCAAAAAAAAGCCTGGACAGAGGAGACAGACCAAAACCTGTATCAAAGTGAATAAACGGGGAAAGTGAACAATATTACCTGCTGATGATGGTGCAGGAATGAGGCCTATGGTTAAATTCACCAGCTGCCAAGGTGAATGCTTTGTCATTCTGTAACAGGTCAATGCTACGTTCTTGGTCAACATGCCCGGTTAAATAACAATAAAATACAACAAATACAAGTACCATCCATTTGTGAAAAGAGGTGGAGGAGCTATCAACACTTGGGCATATAGAAAAAGATCACTTATCTTAATTGAAAAAGTGGCTGTAGTGTAGTAGCTGATTAGTAAAAGAGTATTATTATTCACTATTTACCTCCACAGCAAATGTGCTGAGGAGATAAGTTAGGAATGTTACAGAGAGTATAGAGAATCGGATTGACCTTGTTTATAAGATAATATCTATATATGTGACTCAATATTTATTAATTGTATGGGTGCGATGTATATGCTTAGGGCCCAAAATCCACTGTGGCTTGTCTATGGACAGGTAGCTAGTTCGTCACAAACCCAACGATATACTGTAATGGTAGCTCCCGCGACCAGGGAAACTAATTGACGGCAGCGATGTAATCCAAGATGATGTCGTTGACCGCCAAAACCTGTCTACTGTGGGCCTCAGAAATCAGCTAAGGAGCAGTCTCAAACCAGGGAAACCAAGTTCGGACACCCAGATGAGCCCTAAAGGGGGTGACACACCAAGCCAACGGCCAACCCGTCAATGCGACTAGCCAGACTGTTGCCGTTGCCCACGTCGGGCCGTGTCACCTTTGTCTCTGGGCAAAAAAATAGCTCGGAACACACAGATCCGACGGCCAAGCACCACCTACGTTGTGGGCATATGTGAGAGGAAATATCTTTCCATACCAGCAGGGGGAGGTAATCTATACTCTTCGATCCAAAAAGGAAACAGCGGAAGGTCGGCAGCAATGTGGATATAAATCATTGTTGTCATACGGGGAAAGAGAATTTTCTCACTGGTCGTAATTTAGATCACACTCATGGAGAGCAATGTCCGACAAAGACTTGCAAATGGTACTGGCTTTGGGGGCACTCTGTCTTTTTGTTGGTTGAAGAGCAAAAGAAGAAACGGAGGCAACAAATATGAAGAAACCGTACTGGAGGGGTCAAATCATGGATTGTACAGCGGCAGATTTAAGTGGCTTTTCCAAACCTGTGTCGTGAGCTCGAGTTAAATGATCTCCTAACACACTGAAGCAACTTCTCAGTCCAATTATAAGACGGGAAAACACCAACAACCGGGACTCCATCTCCATTGGGGAACGTTTGATGATAACACCGCGCTTCTTGGCAAGAGGTAAGCAAGCTAAGGATAGCTATATTTCTGCACTTTATTTCGATCCGTGTGCTATGTTTTTCACATTTAATTGTGTCATGTAGTGTGGGGCGCTGGTCATGGCCTTGACTTGGTCTCACCCTCCCTTGGTCTTGGCTTGGTCTCGGCCCCTAAAAGTCTTGGTCTTGTCTCGGTCTCGATACACTTTGGTCTTGGTCTTGTCTTGTTTTCGGGTTAGGTGGTCTTGAATACAACACTGATGTCCCTCTCATTACCTGCACAGTGTTAGCAGCATCTGAAGCAGAACCATGCATTTGTAGCAGCAACATTATATGGTATCACTCCAATACATAGCTACAAATGGTAGTAATGGCACATTAATAGCACATGCGTGCCAATTATGAAATTTGCGTGCCAATTATGAAACGTTAACAAAAAAACGTTTAATGTGCCCTAGCAAAGAATAACATAAAACATAAGAAGGTATTCGGTTACAGAGCTCAGTACCTACAAATACTATCTTTCCTGATATGGAGAGTGCATTTTCTATCTCATGAAAGAGTTGTGTTTTTGCAACTCTGTTCGCATAACGCGGTGGTCTGTTCTGGATCAATAGGATCAGCTGGTCCTGTTTCTTCGCTCCAGATGGCCATTATGTCAATATAATAAGTATAGGGTTTTTCAGAAGATGAAAAATGAGAAGTGAACAGTCTGTGTCCCTTTCATTTACATCCATGTGTGTACTGCTCCCATCATTTCGTCTTTATCTTTGAGCACTGATTCGCTAGCTGCACAGCCAATCAGAGTGATCCCTGTGGCCAAATGCTAGACCCAAGTCCAGACGGCCAACTGTTGGCTTGGTGTGTCAGCCCCTTAAGGGCTGGCGGGTAATAGGCTAACAATGTTTTCCCCAATAACTCCACCGGAGATATACTGAGGAATAAACATGGAATGTCGCAAACAGAGCTTAGTTTAAAGTAATAACATTTCATTCCAACTGAAAGGCAAAGAAGTACAATACTTCAATGAGACAATGAATCACATATTACTCTACCAAAAATATATGTTGTCCTAGAATCCTTACACCCTTTGGTCTAAGAAAGTCTATACAGTTTAGTGTAAATAATCTATCATAACACAACGCTATAGCATAAGCATGTTAGCAGTATCAGTTAGTGTAAATGGAATCACTTTCTTCCGGGTAAAACAATGAAAACAAGCACAACTAGTGTTGTCACATTTACATTAATTAAATTATTCCCAGACTCTTGGTCATTCTTGGTCTGACACAATGAAGACAAAAGAACAGGCTGCCCCATATTATCATTAGTTAAAATGTCTCGCCTCAGGGCGCAAGACATTTGTCTCCGTGGATCATCTCATATATTTTGGTAGCTACCTGTAGAGTGAAACATAACATGTGCAATCTTATTGCATGTTCTATAATTCCTCCCTTTATGAGACTTCATAAAAACACCAATATAATTGATCCAGTGGCTGTTGTGATACGTAGTGTGTTTGTTGTCCATTCGCTCAGGTGATGTCTGTGAGGTGGTGTTTGACTTCACCCCCCATCATGTGTAGCTCCTCTAAGGAATCTAGCTGTTCTGAATGGGGGTAAGTTATTGGCGGAAGATGCGTATATGTATGCATATTTGTCCTGGAACACAATTTCTTCATTCCACTACAGTAGCAGCAGGATCAATATTAAAGTGTACAGAAAGAAAATCTGCTAATAAATAACCAAATGTCTCTAAACTCATAAACAACACTTCATCATGATTCATGACAATGACGCCAGACAAACTGCCATTAAGTTCAGGTCAAAAACATTTAACGAGCAAAGTCAGTCACCCAATTTGAATAAAACTGCTTATGCCCTTTACATGTTAATGTCTACAGACCCATTCATTTTGTCAAGATGTTTTTTATTTTTTTGTCATCAGTGACCTCTTCAGAGTCGCTCTGAGGATGAGCAGATGTTGTTTCTGAGTAAAAATAGAGCAGGGGAAGCTCAACATCTACTTTGTTCTCCCTTCTTGATAAAGAAATGCACCAAGGAAATCACCATTTATCTTTGTCTTCATTATCATATCCATGGTGGGAAAAAAGTGATCCTGCTATTGTCTGATTGGAAGGCACAAAAGCACAGTGGTTCAATCAGCCAATGGGGAAACACCCTGTGGCAGTTGCCATGTGTTCAAATTTGAAGCAAATGAGGTATGGAAAAAGATTTTGTAAACTTAAAATCTATACTGAGAGTGGGAAGCAGGATCAGTTTAATTACTGAATAACAGTACACACTGTATAATGTGTGACATACAATGTGTGACATACAATGTGTGACATACAATGTGTGATATACAATGTGTGATATACAATGTGTGATATACAATGCAAATTTACAATGTGTGGTATACAATGTGTAATACACAATGTGTGATATACAATGTGTGATTAATGTGTGATATATAATGTGTAACATACAACATGTAATATACGTTTGATATTTTAGACATTTAGCAGACATTAGTACAATAAGTACAGAGACATTGCCTGTAGCAATGTAAAGTGCCTTGATCAAGGGCACAATCTCATTTAGTCCACTCGGAAATTGGACCAGCAACCTTCCAGTTATTAGACTCCACTGAGCTGTTCTGAGCAGAATTTGACACTCAGGTGTCCCACAGGTATGGAATGTCATAACAACAGTAATTTCACACTGTATGTTGTAATTTGATAGCCCATTATTGTGTTTTGCTTGATAATTGCAGGTCAGGATTACATGTATAGAAAGTTCCCAATCTGGTTTGCTATTTCCCAGTGTGCTGGAAGGTATTATAAAGGCTTGAGAAATACAGGCTAACAGAACTTCCTCTTACAGGATGCAACTCCCGCAGCACAAATCCTCAAGGGTACAGGATGGGCAAATTGAAACACTTCTCAACCAGTGGGACTTTAGCTGACCAAAGAAAAGACTGCACAATTGAATTCAAAAGAGGAAAATGAGCTTTCATAAAATTTGCAATGAGGCTCGTTGACGTGAAATATAAAGCCTACAATACTGCTTGGTGCATTGGAACCTTGCACAATTTGAAAACTCATTTTTTTCAAGTAAAAAATTCTCCAGATATGTCATACTATGGTCCAAAAGATTGCATTTCCAAGCGTTGTCATTCCATTGTGAAAACAACACTTTTCCCAGAGAACAGGGTGTTGCAGAGCCCATACAATGATGTAATCACATAGTTATCTCAGGGAGGACGGCTGAGCACATGCCCATATAAGGGCGTGGAAAAAAACAGGCCTTTTCTGCTGAGGAATTTGGCTTTTTCTCTATTGGGTCCATACACACTTGAAATGTTTTTGACTGGTTCAAGTGATGAACAGTGTTCCGTTGTAGCCAATCAGAAGGACTCAAAACAAGAGGAGTTAGTGGAAATACAAAGTGCAAAAGATACATATAATTTTGGAGTAGAAACAAGAGCAGAAGTGCTGAATTTTTACATTGTAGGCTTCCATCTGGTTCACATTTCATCATCCTTACTCCGTGATATTACACCAATGTTCCAGATTCCTCTTTCGTCACATCAGAAGCATCATACTGTGAACTTAGTTGTCCTCTGGGATTTTACAGGCCATTCCATCAGACCAGCTTTGTCATTTCCATTGGAATCGTTTGAACTGCAAAATTGCATTGCAGGGAAAATTTCATTGTTTAAATTGGATTTATCCAATTTGTTATACATATTATATACAGCTCTAAATTCACAGAAATAGTAGAAAACTGTGAATGTAGATCTTTTGTTGCACATGTATTGTAAATCCAGCTAACAGCAGGAAATATATAGTGCAGCAACAGGAAATTAGCATTTTTATTTTCAGTGGTAAGAGGAAATGTGAAACCTTTCTGTATAAATTTGATCAAAGTCAAGAAAAAAGGCAAACAATCTCTTTAAACTTATAACACAAACAATTTTACATACATACAATAAAGTATGTAAACATTCACAGTGCAGGATTGTAAAAGTTTTTGAACTGTTGGATTAAATATCTTATTGACCCTTCTTTGGAAGCAGTAACCTCAACCAAACGTTTTCTGTAGTTGCAGATCAGACATGGGCATACAAAACTGTTGTGAAACCTCTTGATGTCATGTCACAGCATGACTGGGCCACAGAAGAAACAGTAGTTTCTTCTTCTGAAGCCATTCAGTTGTTTATTGAGTTCTGTTTTCGGTCATCGGCCTGTCAAGCTTAAATTGGCGGTTTTACATTCTCATGGAAAATGCCTTCATCAATTTGGGTAATTATTCTGTCAACAATAGCAAGCTATCTAGTCCCTGAAGCAGCAAAGTAGCTCCAAACCATGAAGCCCCCTACAGTTGGGATAAGTTTTTATGTTGGTGTGCTATGCCTTCATTTATCCGCACATAGTGTTGTACTTTTAAACAACTCAACTTTGGTTTCATCTGTACATGCAATATTCTTGCCGGTAGTGCTATGGAGCATGTGTGTTGATATGTTTTTCTTTTGGACAGCAGTGGCTGCCTCCATGGTGTCCATCCATGAACTCTATTCTTGTTTAGTTTTTAATGACTCATCAACAGAGATGTTAGTATATTCCACATACTTCTGACACTCTAGGATCCTTCTTAATTTATCATCCTACAGTTATCTTTAAAGGATGACCACTCCTATGGGGAGAAGCTACAGGGCTGAACTATATCCATTTCTTTATCCTGTTCACATTCTGCCTATATCCTGCACCATAAAAGTTAAAAAAATCTGTTATTTATGTATTGGCAATTGGCAATAAATCTCATTCTGACTCTGATTTATAAACAATTTATCATGGATTGATGAGCATCAATGATTTTAGAGAAAGTTTGGTAACTCTTTACAGTTTTATGCAAGACAACAATTCCTAAACATAGTTCTTCTGATATCTCTTCAGTTCAAGGCAAGGTTCACATCAGGCAATGTTTATGATGTGCAAACCAAACTTTATGAGTGTTTCTCATAGGGCAGGACAGCTCTAACCAGCTCTAACCAGCTCTAACTAGCTCTAACCAACACATACAATCTCCTCTCATTGATTGGACACCAACTAAGCTGAGTCCTGACACCAATTGGCCTCTAGATAAGTCACTATCTTAGCTTATTCAAAGCTGCACTGTGTATGTTTAAATTATGTATTCAATATAGACAAGACAAATACTAAGAGTTGTTTGTTGTTAGTTTAAGCAGACAGTGTTTGTATACTGTTGACAGATCAAATCAGACCAAATCTGTAAATACAATGATACTCTGTATGTTTACATATACAATAACACGTAATCTGTAAATACAATGCTACTCTGTATGTTTACATATACAATAACACGTAATCTGTAAATACAATGCTACTCTGTATGTTTACATATACAATAACACGTAATCTGTAAATACAATGCTACTCTGTATGTTTACATATACAATAACACGTAATCTGTAAATACAATGATACTCTGTATGTTTACATATACAATAACACGTAATCTGTAAATACAATGCTACTCTGTATGTTTACATATACAATAACACGTAATCTGTAAATACATTGATACTCTGTATGTTTACATATACAATAACACATTTCTGACAGAGATACATTTCTCAGTTATATATTGGGGGGGGGGGGTAATGTCAAACTCTGGATATCAATATACAAAAATGCCCCATCCTCACAAATACAACAAAATATTTTCACCTGACGCTCCTCTTGTCTTTAACAAAAGTTGCATCACCCTCCCCCATCTATATATTATGAACAAAGTAAGTAAGCCTACGAGTGATTGTCTTTTTGGATCCATTCCAGAATACAATTGTCTTTCCCATCTGACTACTGTACACTGTAAAAATGAAGAAAAAAGAGACAAAGTACCAGTAATTTTTTGCCAGTACAATTTCCATTATTTTATAGACAGTTTCTTCATAACGATAATGGACAACGTAACGTATAAACACAGTGATTGTCAATTAATTGTACATTCCGCAATATTAGTACAGTAAATTCTCGCTCTACTGTGTCTAGAAATTGGGCCTGCCCTGTAACCTCATTGAACATCACTGTGCAGCTCTGGTTTAATTGACAGTTCTTTCAACCTCCACTTTAGTAAACCATACGTTGCAAACTTTAGTGGAGATTCCCTCCCGGACGCTACGTACGGTCTGGAGCTTGAATAAACTTTAGTGGAGATTCCCTCCCGGACGCTACGTACGGTCTGGAGCTTGAATAAACTTTAGTGGAGATTCCCTCCCGGACGCTATGTACGGTCTGGAGCTTGAATAAATGGAGATAATAAGTCTATGGGATAGTTTCCATCTTTCATAGTTTAGTGGTGCAAAAAAAAACAGATAAATAAAAGGTATAAAGCTTGCACATAGCTAACTATAAGAATGGTAAAACATGCTTAAAAGGGTGGTGCATTAATAAAAATATCTTAAACTTTGCAGATATACATTTCAAGAACAGGGCAGAAATGATTCCGGTTTAACGCACATATTTCTACCTGAACACTAAGCTTGTGAACGCAGCTCAGACTCTTCCAATAGCACTCCAATATAAGGAGGTACCATAAACAAAGCAGAGAGAGATGGAATAATTGAAATTAATAAAACCTGAAAAACAGCTTAGAAGGCCTTCTAAAGAAAATTACACTGCCCTGCCTTTTGTCCCCTGAAGAAAAACCCAGTTCTCCCAGAACAAAAAGAAAAGTTGCAGCACCCCCCCACTTTTGACCACCCAACTAAATTTGACCTACCCCTTAGTGTATAGCTAATACGGTTGGAAGTGTGCTAATTTTTGGTTTGTGAATGTAACGGTGTGGAGTAAGGCAGGAAGTAAAAGTGATATTTAATAGCAGGTGTTTAATGATTGAAGAACACATATGGAACATATGGAACAGTCAGGAACAACCAAAAGACTGTCAAACAAAAATCTAAAGGTGCACAGAAGACATATAATACACTGTTGCATTTGCTTTATCGCCCCATTTTGATTAGAGGGAGCTGAGCCAGAAGGCAAAGCTCTCGATCTACCGGTCAAGCTTCGTTCCTACTCTCACCTATGGTCATGAAGGCTGGGTCACGACCGAAAGAACGAGATTGTGTGTACAAGCGGCCGGAATGGGGTTTCTCAGGAAGGTGGCTGGCGTCTCCTTTAGGGATAGGGTGAGAAACTCAGTCATCCAAGAGAAACTCGGAGTAGAGCCGCTGCTCCTTAGTGTAGAACGGAGCCAGTTGAGATGGTTCAGCATCTGGTAAGGATGCCACCTGTGTGCCTCCCTAGGGAGGCATTTCAGGCACGTCCAGCTGGGAGGAGGCCTCGGGGAAGACCCAGGACTAGGTGGAGAGATTATATCTCCACACTGGTTTGGGAATGCCTCGGGATCCCTCAGTCAGAGCTGGTTAATGTGGTCAGGGAAAGGGAATGTTTGGGGTCCCCTGCTAGAGATACTGCCCCTGCGGCCCTGACCCCAGATAAGCAGACGAAGATGAGATAACATTAGATAATAACACTGGAACCAGACTTACTGTGGCAAATATCTAATGCAGCATAATATCCAGAAATCACTAGGTTAGCAGGCAACATACAATAAAAGAATAGTGTCACTTAAGCTAGTAAGTACTCAGTAAGTAAACAGTACACTTTTATATAGTACGCCTTCAAGCAATCGCTTGGAATTAACAATATCTTACCCTTGGACAGAGTACCCACTATACAGTACATAGAACAAACACTGACACTTAACATGACACACAGAGCAGTATATATACTAATGGTGATGAGTTAATACTGAAAAGGTGAAGACACTAATTAGACAAACACACACAGACTGAATAAGAATGGCCAATGAGCTGAGTGTCAGGCTAAACAGAACACTAAACATTTAAACACACAAAGGTTCTGTCAGCTCATGTCAGGCATGACTACAGTCTTGACAGTAAAGGGAGTGTGTGGTCATATATACTTAAGCTCCCATGTAACTGTTTACATTTTACAATCCTAAAACCATGGAAACATGCTCACAGGACTGCCTGGTGTGGGATGTTCAATGTGTCTCCTCATATGGGGGCGAAATGCCACTGAGTTATTGTCTAGTCACCCAACGAGATTGAATCTCTGGCTCCACTAGGTGAGCGCAACTTGGTAAACACTCACTTGATCTTTTACTGATGTCCATTTTTATATTATGCATTGGGTACTGTATGAGTTTTGTATATGATATATATAGGATATAGACAAATAACCTCAGAGATAATAATACTCTTAGATTAATAGATTACATGCCTAAACATTTAGAAATAAAATAGGGCAATAGCTTTCCAACGGACCAAGTCGACCTCAGATTTAACAGCAAAGGCTCCTGTAAAGTATGCTAACATTCTGTGAGATTTCTTACTGAGAAATAGTCCTAAGTTATTGCTAGTGGATCCTTAATGCGATTAGCCAAGCAGACATTTTCACTGAGGAAGAGGCATCTGAGGAAATGTGACACATAACTTTCATCTGGAGGAGATGTCCTGCAGAGAGGAGTAGCTCTCCAGCTGTGAACTGGGCACAGGTCCACACATGCTCACACAGGCACGCTCACGTCACATGCACATAATCACATTCAGACACTCCCACAACCCCCACCCGCCTACCACAACACACTACCAGCCCCTCCCCCAGGCCAGGACACTGCAGGCAAACCCAAACACACTGAGATTTCTCAACACGCGAAAACACTGTCTGACAGGCGTGTGCCGGCACAGACCTCCCCTGCCTCACAGGGCCCGAGGACACAGTGATTAGGGAGACACGAATGCAGATAGTATGCGACACCTTGCAGTAGTTGCTCTGTGGTTTAGATTTAAGAAGACAGAGCGAGGCCACGGATCCATCAACCATGAACAACAACAACACATGAACACACTGCTACTTCTGCTCTGACTGGCACATCACGGTTACAGCCGACAGGATGTGTACGAGAGGTGTGAGAGGGCCGACTCAGACAGACAGACACAAATGAGAGAGAGAATGAAATGAAGAACGAAAGAGGGAGTGTGAGAGAGAGAAATAAATATATATTTGGATAAAGATATATAGAAAAGATGGACGTAATCAAGCCTATATTCTTGTGTGCATACATAAATAGACTCGTAGTGCATGTCTACACATCTGTGTGGGCAGGTGTGTGCGTACGTATGTGCCTGTGTTTATGTTTCTACACCCGCCATCACGTGACACCGTGCAGCAGGACCGTCTGAAGCCCACAGCCAGAGATAGCTGAGGGGAAATGGGGCCCACGGCTCATGATCTCTGTACTAGTTTCTCTTCACTTTTCACTGATTCATTTATGTGAATATATGGCTCCGGTCTAAATGTAAAGTAGACAACCCTTAGCCCTCAAATTTCAGTCCTCATAATGTTAGTAATTTTCACATCCCCATGTATTTTTTAGATGACCATAAGGGGAGGAAAAAATGAAGTTTGTCCAAAAAAACTACAAACAAAACTATTTATACATATGAACTTAAATATATTGATTCACAATTAAAGGACAACTCTGGTGCAAAATGAACCTAGGGGGAAATTATACATTGGTACAGAGTTGACTGTTCTCTGGGATATGTTTTCATGCTAATCGAATGTTCCCAGTTTTAGTGTGAACTGATAATTACCTTATAATGCTAGTTGTGAGGGCATAGATGCAATAAAAATAAATCGCTGTTTTATACCACTAACAAGGCTCAAAATAGCACCACACATACACACTACACATAGCATAATGAGGGTCCCTACATGCAAACCGAAGCATTGAGAACTTAGTAAGTGTACAGCCAGTTTATTAAAAAGACACCCCAAAACAAATAAAAGCAACGTCGCCTAGTGACGCATGCATTGACACCTGCACCTGGAGGTCTGAATCACGTATAAGACAGAGTGAGTGCTCAGCCTTCCTGAAGGCTCCGAGGCAGCCGAGACGCACCTTAACATCGGACAAGAGCCCTGTGGAATAACCTGTTTGCCGCTCTGTCTACTTATCTGAGGCCATAACAGGACAGAATGTCCACACTTCCTCATCTGCCATTTAGAATTCTGGAATGATGCGTTGTGTTTGCCCAAAGACATTTTTGTGAAACTTTTTCCATGAAATTCATTAGTGTAAATTTCATGATTTAAATCAGTCTCTTTTCAGTTTCATGGATCAGCTACAGCTCCCCCTACTGGTGCTCTGTTGCATTGAAATGTGAACACAGGAAGTGCTTTTAACAAACCATTTGAACTTAGTTAAGTGCCGCCACATCCGTTCCCCCCACCGTGATGGGCGTTCGCAGTCTACCATATTAGCCATTATTCTATATTGACCAGTGCATGTTGATTTCCTCAGGTCTACAGCACGTTCAAGAGTGCTTTATGTGTGTTCATTAATGACTTGAAAGAACTCTTCCAGTGTCGACAGGAAGTGGCTAGCAGCAGGGGTAGCATGCTGACATCGCTATAGTAACATCTGGGCCTTTCCCTAAAAAAAAAACACATCCGCCAATCACCCGGTGTACTTGTACCTAGTCACACATCATGCATTAGATTACAATGCATCTCATTATAAATAAACACTTTTCACTACAAAGTTATCCAAGCTATACCAAGACTTTTATAGTAAAATTAATAACAATGTACCGGACAATAGGCTATTTGTGTCAGTCATGTTACCCAGTGTGCATTTCCTCCTGTGTTGCAGGACTCAGGGAACAAGCCCACATTGGGCTCAGCCCAGGACAGTCCAGAACAATCTCTAACCCCGGGACTATAATGAAAGATAACAATGAAGCTGTGTTCATAAGATAAAAAGCTCCAGCAGTATAGAGATGTTTATCTTCTTGTAGGCTGGCCACCCAGCAGAGATTCTCAGCTGTGCTGTCTGAGACACTATAGAGCCAATGGTGGATTCAGTGGGCTCGATGAGAAATGTCTGAGGAATGTTCTTATCTGACACTCATCTAGACCTGCTACAGCATGCCTGCTAGTGTTGGCCTAAACACAGGTAATCTCATATAAATGCATTGTTAGGATCTCTACGATCTGGGTTAAAGGGACTTTGGTGTTTCAGTAAGTAAAACACGGCACTTACAATGTCAGGGTTTGGTGATTGAGTTCTAGAGTCGACCAATAATGTCACAACCTTACTATAAGGGGTTTTTACACTACGAAAGATACTGATAGAATCCAGCAACATTATCCGAATCCGCTCGAGCCGACGTCGAGACGTGACATAATTGTCGTGTGTAAACTTGCAGGTCTCTCTCGAATTCCACACGACCTCCGGTGGTAGCGCACGATAGATCCTACTTGGGGCTTTTATAATTGCCCCTGTGTAAATGTGTGTTGAGGGGACATTCTTCAAGTCAGTGGGCTGGGCTGGGTTCTGAGCACATGCATGCAGCTCAAGAGGTCTTGAAGGACACACCCACAAAAGTGCAACTGCGGTCTGGAGACACATCAGTGTGAAGTAACTGAGTGGAAATGAGCTCAAGCGGATTCTGAAATTTTGCTGAAAGAGTTTGGTTATAGCCCATGCTGCAGCTCCCATAATTGGGGTTGGTTATTGCACAGCAGCCTGTTGAAAACGGTCTAGTGGCCAATGGTGTAAGAAGAAGGCCAAGTGGGTCTTAAACTTAGACCATTAATGAGTAAACTACTGCTATGCTGTTTTGGTGTGTGTGTGTGTGTGTGTGTGTGTGTGTGTGTGTGTGTGTGTGTGTGTGTGTGTGTGTGTGTGTGTGTGTGTGTGTGTGTGTGTGTGTGTGTGTGTGTGTG
>JACXGM010000691.1:0-29189 GCA_016801145.1 Umbra pygmaea | reverse complement strand
CGTGTCACTACTTTGATAGTAAAAAAAAGTGTGTTCTTCCACAGCCTGTGCACGTTAATAAGACAAAGCATAGTTAACACTGTTTTTACACTTAACTTCCTCTCATTGTGACTTTTAACTTCTGGTCGCTTTGTAACTTGCTGCTTCCTTTGTACACAGAGCATCTGTTCAGAGGAACCTGTGGGTGTGTCAAACGCACTCTGTGCAGCAATCGTCAAATGAAACCTCTCTTTATCTACTGTGAAACCAACATGGTGAATCAACTAGTTTACATTCAGGAAACTGAGTTGCTCCTTTCAATTAAGCCTATGGTTTTGTACAACATGGTGTTAGGGTCATTATCAATGCAATAAAAGCTCTCATCAATTTGCATTTATTCTATTGTCTGGTTGACTTTGTTTCATTGTCAAGTAACATCAGAAACAGGACATGAAATGTTTGTTATTACATAGTAAGCCCTGCATATTTATGAAACTAAAGCAAACTCTTACAACCCCAATCCTGAAAAAGTTGGGACAGAATAATAAAAAATCTATTCACCCTTTACTATATTGTAAACACATTATTAACACATTGAGATTTTACTTCATGAATTTAAAATATTTTGAAAATATACTCATTTCAATGACTGCAACACACTTGACGGTTCACTTGAATTTTTATTATTGTGTAACATCACCTTTTCTTTTAGTAACACTTATTAAGTCACTTATTAAGGACACTGAAGGCACCAGTTGGCTAAGTTCAGCAAGCAGAAAGTCTTTAGCTGCACAACTCAATGGGGACTATGTTGCCTTATTTTGCGCTTCATAATGCGCCACACATTCTCAATAGAGACAGGTCAGGACTGCAGGCAGCCCATGCTAGCACCCGCACTCTGCTTATGCAACCATGCACTTGTAATCCGGGCAAAATGTGGTTTGGCGTTGTCCTGCTGGAAAATGCAGTGACGTCCCTGGGAAAGACAACACCTGGACGGCAGCATATGTTGCTCCAAAATGTGTAACAATCTTTCTGCATTAATGGTTCCCTCACAGATGTGCAAGTTACCCATGCCATGGGCACTGACACACCCCCATACCATGACAAAAGCTGGCTTTTGAACCTGACACTAATGGCACAGAGAACACGATGGCTGTTTTGTCAAAAACATATTCGAAATGTTGACTTGTTGGACCACAAAATATAATTCCACTGTGCAACTGTCCATCTTAGATGATCCATAACTTTGATTGTACCACCATGAGATATCTAGAATGTCCCAAAAACTAAGGGTTAGAAAAGGCCAAATCAAAGGTCAAGGTGAAAGTCCTTGTCACGTTACTCTTGGTTTTTCATGATTACCTTCAGAACAGCTGCTGAGGGCAATGACACACCTTCGATTAAAGGACATAGCTTTCATTTGAGCTCAGATTGGATATTTGAGAGGAAAAGGAAATTGCTTGGCAGAGCCTTGAGGTGAAGCATAGTTTCATATTACTTGAGGGCAGGTTTCTTTTCGTAATGGACATTTTCTTTGGTCAGGTTTAGGGATGAAACAGACTGCAGATATCAAACTCTGACGCTGATCACAAATAACTGTTTAGACAGAGAACCAATAAAACGTCCTAACTTTGTCTTTGTTGTTGTCAGGCACTCTAGTAAGGCTGTCTCCTGGAGAAGTGTGGGATCATGGGAAAAGAATGCTGTGACACAGGATTGGATGGCTCTCTGTATCCCCACACAGGATTGGATGGCTCTCTGTATCCCTACACAGGATTGGATGGCAGTCCTGCAGCTCAGGAGGAAGGTGACACTGTTGTTTTCACAGATCATTTCACAATGTGAAACATGGATTCACACCTAATCACAGCCATAAGAGCTCGTTTGGGCAGAGTAGTCAATGTCAGTATAGTGTTTGTTAGTATTTGAATACTCAACTGGAGCATCTTTGAATATGACAGCGCTAAAAGGCCGCTAACGCAAACCTCCAGGAATAGCAGAGTCGTCTGCAGTCACAGCTTTGTCTTTGTTAGTGGGCAGACAATGGCAGGTCCCAGCAGAACAGCAGGCTGTGTTTATCATGTCAGGCCAGATATGCATCTCACAGACAGGCTAGCTGACAGTCAAAATGGGGTCTGGCTACCTAGTTGACGGGGGGGCCTCATCCTCTGTTTACAGCAATCGTGACGTAATGACGCCATGACAACAGATGTTCGTGGAGCACCACCTGGAAAAGCTTGATGGGCGGCCTTAAAATAACAGGTGTGACGGTTCAAGGTTCATGGCGCCTTGGCTAAACGACCTGACAGAAAAATGTAGAGGATCGATGTGATGACCTCGTACGGACAAAAGTAACCACTGAAGCAAACCAAACCATCTGATATTTATGTTGGACGCTTTATTTATCACGTAGTTTCGAAGTTGGCTCAGCAAAGACAATAATGTTTTAGGATGTTTTTTAGAAACCAACCTGCTGTCTATGTAGAGGTTCCAAGTATAGACACATCTGATGAGTGTATTTATGGAAACGACTGTTCCGTTAAGTTTGTCAGAGACATTTCTCTTCCTGACTGTTACTTCTGTTTGTTATGTGATAACAGCCCCAGTCAGTCAAGACTGACCCCCACTAAGACTTTATAGTATGGAAGGATGTGCAATATCATTGCAAAACTGGAAATGTGTTGTCTTTGTATTTAAATGAGAATGTAGGTATGATGAAATGAACAGTTGTGCATTACACTCAAGCATTTTCTTCTCGTTACACCGCAGTGGAGAGAATTAATAGAAAGTTAACATTACAGGGTTACAGATTTCGTTTTTTCTGCTTGTGTTTACAAAAGCCCTTCTCATCTCTTAAATCTTAAAGTATGATTATAAAATAAACATAGATGAGTATGTTTTTGCATGTGTTTGTGTCTACGTTGAGGTCCATGGATGTCTTTTTGAACTACTGGATGTTCTTGATTTGGAAAATAAACAGAAGTGACTGTTTGCAGTTTTGACTCCTGACAATGGGAAGAGGAAGAGGAAGAGGAACACAACAGTCATTCTGAGACCAAACCAGTTACCCTGAAATAGGTTCTAACACAAAATGATCTGTATCAACTTCATGGCAATGATATTCAATGGAAAACAACTACTCAGCAAGGTTTCATATTTTGTATGGACAAAACACACTACCGCCAAACTTCTCATTGATCATTCATTGCCTTCAGACGTCAGCGTAAGAGCATCCTTGTTGCTAATTCACATGAGTTTTACTGTCCTTTTAACTTCTAAACCTAACTGACCATTGTTTGTCCACAAAGTAAAATAAAACATGTGCACACACACAAACACTCACACACACTATCAGAAAATACACACACACACTCACACAAAGAGCTCATCTCATCTCCCACACAAGGCAGGATGTGGTCGTGTCAACGCCACTTTCAAAATAACTCAACTGCATTCTGTCTCCTTTTAAAGTCAAAGCCATCTTCAGCATGTCATGTCACGGGCCATGTGACCGCCTGGGACACCTGAGTGAGTGGGAGTGTCCATCCTGTCAAGTGATACCCTTCACTGTTCACTGTTCTAAAAGAAGACATACACATCGATAGTTATGGATAAAAAGAAGCAAAAACCTAATTCTGAACACTCGTACAGATGAACGCACCACACAGTGATATTCCAGTTATACTTTTCTCTGTGTTGTGTGGTGGTCACACTTTCCTGTGCTAAGATAAATGCTCTTACTGTAAGTCAACATTGATAGAAATATCTGATAAATTAATCAATTAAAAAACATACTGTTATTTCAGTTTATCAGCACATCTATTATGTGCTTTAGTCTACTAAAGTGGGCATACAGTACTTTGTGAAATAAATCCTGACTGAACGGTGCAAAGTACTCCATTATCCGTGTTTGTTCTGTTTTTGCTTCCTGGTCTTAATTTGGAGGCCAGGGGTTAATTGATGCAAAAAATGAAAGAAGACATGTATGTGAAATCCAGGAAGTGGTCTGAATGACTTCCTGAAAGAATTGTGCAATGACTCCACAGTTTTTATTGGGCAGCATTCAAATATTAAAATATGAGCCCTATAAAACAGCTCTTATTTTTAGAAACACATTTCATAATAAAAGTTGCACGCTTTCTTAAACAAGCAGTCAGTTTGTATCGTTTGCAAGGACAGAGAGAAGAAAGCAAGCAGTGTCAAATCGATACACTTTCAACACAACAAATTTCCTGGCAAATTAAGCTTTTATTGCGTAAAGTCTGTCAGCCTTTGCATTACATAGATATCAGACGAATACAGATGACAGGACAGCACATTCATTTGTGATGTTTTAAGCTGTACTTTCATTCAGGATGTGAAAATATGCTACTTCCTCTCTGCAAATTGAAACATAAGCAAACAGAGACCTCTGCTGACAGAAAAAGGAAAAATATATTTCAGTTTTAAACTGTTCAATCTCATAGCCTTGGAGCAAAGTTTGCCTATATTAGCTACAAATGGATTACATAGTAAATCTTTTTACAGTAAATTTTAAGTTTGCAGGCGGTGTATTATTGATTATAATTAGCATGTAAATGGATAGCCCTCCCTTTATCTCAACTGGGCTTCACACAGACTGTAGCCGATCCTGGGATGGATGCATTGTCAGGAATATAACCCTTAGGAAGTAAGCTAGTCATTCTAACAAGGTCAAGTATTGGACCCAACCATATTTTCCTCTGAGTAACAAATTTATTTCTAATTTTAAGGAAGTAGACTCCAGGTTATTCAACTTCAGCCCTGGAGAGCCAACACAACCCTGTTATTCATTCTCAATTAGGTACAACTGTAGGTATGTTATTCATTCTCAATTAGGTACAACTGTAGGTATGTTATTCATTCTCAATTAGGTACAACTGTAGGTATGTTATTCATTCTCAATTAGGTACAACTGTAGGTATGTTAATTATTCTCAATTAGGTACAACTGTAGGTATGTTAATTATTCTCAATTAGGTACAACTGTAGGTATGTTAATTATTCTCAATTAGGTACAACTGTAGGTATGTTATTCATTCTCAATTAGGTACAACTGTAGGTATGTTATTCATTCTCAATTAGGTACAACTGTAGGTATACGCTCAAGTCAGAGGGTGTTGAGGGCCAGAGTTTCAATAAAGTTGAATCTAATCTAATCTAATCTAATCTAATCTAATCTAATCTTAAATAGCCTTGCTGCTGTAGATCATGGAGATTCAGGTTGTCGTTATTATCCAGATGTATGGTTAAGCTGCTACGGTGATGGAAATCCCCCAGAACCTCCTGATTAACACAAGTATTCAGAGCTGGATGGAGGGGAAAAGGAGTACTGCAAAACATATGCTAAAGTATGTAAGTATATAAGCCAGATACACTCAGCTCTTGAATGGTGTTTCATATCGCAGATTACTATACATTTAACATTCTATTTTAGCGGATACTCTTATCCAGAGTGACTTACAGTAAGTACAGGGACATTCTCCTGGATGTCTTGCTCAAGGACACAATGACATTTGGCACAGTTGGGAATCAAACTGGCAACCTTCAAACTAAAAGTCTGACTTCCCAACTACTGAGCCATCTGATCTACTTACAAGTGTGCCTGGCAAACCAAGGGAGAGTGGTGAGTGTTTGACTGGAATTAATGAACTCCCTACAACACATTTCAAAAGTCTGACAAATGAGGATTAAGTCTGATAAAACGCTGTTGTTTTATTTAAAGTTGTAATTATGCAGCCACGATTGTGACGCACATCATTACAGTTTGCATTGATTTCTGGGTGATATGTTCACTCGTACACTCAAGCTAAGTGAGAGGAGCAAAAAAACACATGGAAACCCATTGAAACGTTCCTGCAACTGCTCCGAATCAGGGTTGAGAACAATATTTTGGGACCTCAGCCCTCATCAGCAAGGAGAAAATTATCCTGGAAAAATTAAGGAAACATTCCAGTGGCCCAAAGATGAAGATATTACGTACATAGTGCTGATGCATGCATAGCCCATGAGCTCATGACAATAGCTTTATTACTCCAGAAAGATAATGAAAACAGTATTGGTCACCCAATAATCTAATTTCAAAGACTTTGATCTCTGTAGTCATTGTAGCCTAAAGGTTAATCCAATTACTTTTTATGTATTACCCTTTAGTGTGGTTTAAAAAGTTTCTGTTTCTCATCTAATCAAAAGGCAGTTTTGTGGCTAGCTGACCATGCATGTTAGTCCACAAACATAATTCCAGATTATTATGATAATATCCTTTTCTAAAACCTTTTTGGATAAAATGTATTTGCTTGAGAAGTTGCCCTTTGCTAAGAAGCAATTTTAATTTTCTTTTGGTGATTTTACCTGAAAAACAACCAAGTTGAGACACTTCTCTTTTACCCATAACATTATTCGATATTAAGATAGAAACTGCTGCATTGGACTGTTAAAAGTAACCCCTTGATTTTAGGTTATTTCAAGAACCTGTATGGGTTTCCCCATGGTTTTAATGTGAAGAATCTCAAAACAAACCTATAAGAACCTTTTATTTATAGAGTGCGGACCATCTGCCAGACTACATTCAAAAAAAGAATTTACACATGCAGGATCTTAAATTGACCCTACATTTGCATGAGACATTTGAAAGATCTTTGGACATTTTTAAACACGTATATATCTATTTCACAAATACACAGCTATTCATTATTATCCGAATTATCATTCAGATGTTTCTGTAACTGAGAAATAATTGTGCTGCTGAAGCGAAGTGGCTCAAATGTGGTTCCTACATCAGTAGCCCATTGAGTTTGAAAATCAGGAATCAACAGCAGATTGGTTTCTGCAGAGGCACCATCTGTCCTGAACACTTACAGCCACTCAGAGGAAAAAGGAGCCTCTCTGGGTCAAAGTCCTGAGGCCAGAGGTGTCCAGTGTGCTCTACGTTCCTTTGGATAACTTCCTGTCAGCTGGGAGCAGTCAGTAATGGAAGTGTGTGAGGGATTGACTTAATTGTGTGAGGAAGTCACTAGTATTTTTTAGAGTGGCAGGAATGAGAGTGTGTTCGGGTTGGAAATGTATTACAATGTTATTATACACTATTACAACACTATTACACAATATTACACAATATTACACAATATTACACAATATTACACAATATTACACAATATTACACACTATTACACACTATTACACACTATTACACACTATAACAAGACTATTACACACTATAACAAGACTATTACAACACTATAACAAGACTATTACAACACTATTACAACACTATTACAACACTATTACAACACTATTACAACACTATTACAACACTATTACAACCTGTAGAAAACTTACAACATTATTACATACTAATAAAACACTATTACAACACTATTACAACATGTACAACACTATTACACACTATTACAACATTATTACATACTATTACAACACTATTACACACTATTACAACACTATTACAACACTATTGGGCAGGCATGGTGGCCTAGTGGATAGCACTATTAAAGCAAGAAGGTTCTGGGTTCGAACCCTGTTCGTTCCAGGCCTTTCTGTTTGGAGTTCGCATGTTCTCCCCGTGTCTGCGTGGGTTTCCACGGGGTGCTCCGGTTTCCCCCACCATCAAAAACATGCAGGTTAGGTTTTCCAGTCAGTGCCCCTGACGAAAGAACTGGCTTAGATCTGGAGTTGGTCCCCGGGCGCTGTAAATGGCTGCCCACTGCTCCCTTGAGAAATGGGTTAAATGTAGAGAATTAATTTTGTTTCATGTATGTGTATGTGACAAATAAAGTACCTTTACCTTTTACTTTTACAACACTATTACACACTATTACACACTATTACAAAACTATTACACACTATAACAAGACTATTACACACTATTACAACACTATTACACACTATTACACACTATTACAACACTATTACAACACTATTACACACTATTACAACACTATTACAACACTATTACACACTATTACACACTATTACAACACTATTACAACACTATTACAACCTGTAGAAAACTTACAACATTATTACATACTAATACAACACTATTACAACACTATTACAACATGTACAACACTATTACACACTATTACACACTATTACAACATTATTACATACTATTACAACACTATTACACACTATTACAACACTATTGGGCAGGCATGGTGGCCTAGTGGATAGCACTATGGCCTTAAAGCAAGAAGGTTCTGGGTTCGAACCCTGTTCGTTCCAGGCCTTTCTGTTTGGAGTTTGCATGTTCTCCCCGTGTCTGCGTGGGTTTCCTCGGGGTGCTCCGGTTTCCCCCACCATCAAAAACATGCAGGTTAGGTTTTCCAGTCAGTGCCCCTGACGAAAGAACTGGCTTAGATCTGGAGTTGGTCCCCGGGCGCTAAATGTAGAGAATGAATTTTGTTTCATGTATGTGTATGTGACAAATAAAGTACCTTTACCTTTTACTTTTACAACACTATTACACACTATTACAAAACTGTTACACACTATAACAACACTATTACACACTATTACAACACTGTTACACACTATTACACACTATTACACACTATTACAACACTATTACAACACTATTACACACTATTACAACACTATTACACACTATTATAACACTATTACACACGTTTACAACACTATTACACATTATAACAACACTATTACATACTATTACACACTATTACAACACTATTACAATACTAATACACACTATTAATAGCCTGATTAGTCTCTTGCTAGCATGATGTTAGCATGTTATTAATATATTACTAGTATGTTTTTAGTAAGATATTAGCATGAATAACATTATGTTAGCATGATGCTAGCATGATAGAAATATTGCTAGCATGATGCTAGCATGTTTTTAGCAAGATATGAACATGATTAGCATGATGCTAGCATGTTTTTAGCAAGATATTAGCATGATTAACATGGTGCTAACATGTTTTTAGTAAGATATTAGCATGATTAGCATAATGGTAGCATGATGAAGCTGCTGCTAGAATGATGCTAGCATGATTTTAGAAAGATATTAGAATGATTAGTATAATGCTAGCATGTTTTAGCAATATATTAGCATGATTAACATGATACTAACATGTTTTTAGTAAGTATTAATATGAATACCATGATGCTAGTATAATGCTAGCATGCTAAACATGTTACTTACATTAAATAAATAAAAATTGCAAGATATTAGCATGATTAGCAGGACACTAACATCATTTTAGTAAGATAATAGCATGATGCTAGCATGATACTAGCATGATAAACATGTTGCTTACATGATGCTAACCTGTTTTTGCAAGATATTAGCATGATTAACATGATGCTAGCATAATAAACCTATTGCTAGCATGATGTTAGCATGTTTTTTTGAAAGATATTATTATGATAACATGATGCTAGCATGTTTGTAGTATGATATTGGTATGATTAGCATGATGCTAGCATGATAAACCTGTTGATAACATGATGCTAGCATGATAAACATGTTGCGTACATTATACTAGCATGTTTTTAACAAGATATTAGTATGATTAGCATGATGCTAGCATGATGCTAGCATGATAAACATTTGCCATGTTGCCACCATGGTGTTAACATGTTTTTAGCAAGAAAGTAGCATGATTAACATGATGCTAGCATATTTTTAAGAATATATTAGCATAAACATTATACTAGCATGATGCTAGCATGCATAAATATGTTGCTATGATATATTATCCATAATAAATGAATGTCTATGGAGAATGTGAGTTCCAAACAATAGTTAATAGTGTAAAAACTATTATGTCTATGGCTTAGATTTTGACATCGTTAGTGACCAGTGTTGCCACAGTTAATTTGAAAAAGTAATCTGATTACTGATTAGTTACTTTACAGATTACTTGATTTTAAAAGTAACTAAATTAGATTAAATGTTACTTTATTAGTTACATTCAGCAGCTGCCGACAACACCCCCACCGCCTCAACATAATAATGACAACCGTTTTTGCCAACACTCACTTTATTGGAAGTGCATTTTTAACAGTAACATCAACAATGTATCTCCAGACATTTTAGGTTGAATACATGTTTTTATAAAAACAAAACAAAGACAGTCTTTCTTGACTTGACATATTTAACTGTTAACACTGTAATGGAAACTTACTATTTATAATCTACATTGTGCATAAATTTAACAAATAAATTATTTTTAACGTTTTTTGTTCAAAATAACAGCGCTAGTTTTAATTCACTACAGTAATCATTGTTAATTCAAGCTAGTGAATTGTAACCAAATGCAATTGTACTGTGTGTAAAGAAACATTAAGAGTATATGATAGGAAAAAAATAATTTAACATGTTAACTTTTTATTAATAAGAGTAACAAATACTTTGTGCACACAATTTGATTGAATATATTGTCAGTGTCTCATGTGAAAACATGATTACATTTTAAAAACATTCACTAGTCTGTTTCATCCGACAGACTCTAATTTTAACAACACATGAACATGGACACACTACCTATCTTTGCAATGAATTAACAATGATTATTATATTGAATTATTAGCGCTATTATTTTGAAAAGGAAAATCTGAGTTCGTGTTGCTGGCATAAGTGTTGCTAGGCAAACGGTTCTTGCCTAGCTAACACTGGCTACGACTGTCCTAATGCTGAAAACGTGACTCAATCATCATCGCATTCCTGACTTCACTCCAGGAGACGCAAGAAGACAGCAAAAATAGATATTTTTAACTAAGGAAAATGACAGTAATGCACAGTGACTTGGAAAAGTAACTTTAATCTGATTACTGGTTTGGAAATAGTAACGCGTTAGATTACTCGTTACTTAAAAAAGTGGTCAGATTAGAGTAGCACGTTACTAACTAACGCGTTACCGGCATCACTATTAGTGACAGCAGGAATAGAGGAACGTTTTGATGTAACATTTGTGTATGTGGAGTGAAACATGTAGGAGTTTAGAAATTGTTTGAAGATTAGCCAGGTAAGAGCCGCCTCCACTCTAACTACACTCTACGTAGCTCGTCCATTCATTCCTAAGGGACGATTTTTTCGCTACAAAAACAATAATAGACAAACAACCATTTTATGAAACCTTCCACAAAATGGTATGAATGTGATCGAGAACGAGCCGCATGTTTCGGTACCTGACACGTGTATGTAGTGTAAAAACTCTGGGAGTAGTGTCACTCTGAAGAATTTCTCCATTCATTCATATGGGACTTTTTTAAACGCTATTATTTTGAAAACCGTTTTTCGAAACCTTTCACGAAACGAGGAGAGTGTTAAGGGGAACAAGCCGCACATTTCGGTACCTTACTTGTGTTTGTAGCATAAAAACTCTGGGAGCAGTAGCACCCGGAAAATTTGGCCCATTCTTACCTATGGGATTTTTTCGCCACGAAAACGGTAATATTTCGCAAATCGTTTTACGAAACCTTCCACAAAACAACTGCAACTCGATCGGGATCGAGCCGCACGTTTTGGTACCTTACTCGTGTATGTAACTTTAAATCTCTGGGAGGAGTAGGGGGGCAAATCTTTGCTATAATAATAATATATATGTCGGATAATAGTATGTGTTCCTTGCCAAAGGCAGGAACCCTTAATAATAATAATAATCCTTATGAAACAGAGATCTTAAAAATGTGCAAGATTAACAATTTTAATTGAAGATAGACCGAGATCATTTACAAAGGAACTGTGTTGTTTGTCTCACGACAGGGATGTAAACATCATCACGGTGCATTTTTTCTAAAATAATACTTTTACAAATAATGCAACAGCTCACTGGCTGTTCACTCAATCATTCTTAAATGTATGACATATGTGGCCAGCCCCTAAGCAACATGATTTTAATTGGTTCCAGCACCCTATCTCAATATATGGCTTATTAGGGTTCTTTCAAAGAGGTTGTAGAAGTTTATAAATTTTCTTTATTTCATATTGTGCCATATTCACTGTGTAAATTTATTTGAAATGAATATAATATATCTAAAAATGTCAAATAAATGTTTTCTTTATAAAAATATCAACCATATATTTGTCCTTGCCTCAGGTCCAGTGTTACAAGAGGTTAACTTTGTGTATGTTTTTAGGGAGAATTTGACAATTCGGGTCCCTAAGAGGTTAACAGTAAACTGCTTTGATTGAGTCATTTGGCAGGAATAGAGAGAAGGCATCTTTTGATGAATAGGTAGAATCCTGACTATGAATAATAATGAAAGACTAGGGTCCATATACGCTTTAGACATAAAGATATGTCTTTGACTAAGGGAACGGCGGGGCGAATTAGCCAATCAGGAAGTGTTATACAATGTGTCATGTATTTTTTAAAACGCTTGATGCCATGAATGTTCTGGGTCTATACTTCCAATAATATACCGGTTTCGTGTCTGGAGATGGACATGGAGTCTATTTTGCTCATTCCACAATGCTCTCTTAAGATTCTTCTTTCTTAACTAATTAGACACGACAAATACTAAATGAGTTCTGTACCGCATGTAAGAGCACAGTATAGCATTTCCTCGTGACGTTGTGAAATCTCCATATAGTTCCATATAGTCCTTTTTTATTGCAAGTCTGGAAACCACAGTATTACTTTATTAAGACTACAAGCCGCATTCCTGCTTTGATCGCCCTCCTTTTACCCATCAACACACCTCTTGACACTAGCTCTATTGGATGAATATTTATTACATGTAATTGCTAGGTTTGTACATAGTTTGAAACGATCTAATGACAACATAATTTTAATATTTTCCAACCTGTGTGTTGTGAATAACCTAAACATTATAGTCTAGATGTTTGGATGTTTAAATGTGTCTGTATTGTAAGCAAATTATCTTCTATATAAAATATGTGCTCTACACAAGAACAAGGAATGGCAAGCGGGCTCATGATGGCGATTTATTCATCTGTGCCAATAATTCACTTAGCAATCAAACCAATGTTTCAATAATTAGTGATGTAGATAAAGCTTATTGAACATTATTAACTTTAAACCTCAGTTGATTTTACATTCACAGCGGTGTAATCCACACCATTATAATGGCCGGTGGACGGGAAGACCAGCTCGCTGCCATTCAAGCAGGTGATTTTCACTGTGGCCGAGTAGTCGAGGTCAATAACCGCTCGTCCGGCTGATATAGCAACGGTTATGGTCTTCCCTGGAGGGATCTTCACCACGATGGTATCTGATTCTGTTATGGTCTTTGAAGTACTCAGCGAGGAGGACTGCTCCACTCCCACGGTAACGCTGCACCCTGCTGACACCTCTACTATACCTGGGATCCCTGCTTTGACAGACATGCTAAGAGTGCTCTCAATCTTAGTGCTGGTGGTCCAGGAGGAAGTCTTGGTCACAGACCTGCTGTACTAAATTTTTTGTTCTTGAGGCAAAGAGGTGTCGTTGTGATAATACACTGTTTTGATATATTCTTTTTTTACCTACAATCAACCAAAATATTACATACACACAGAAAGAGTTAAAATCATCAGTGTACTGTAAAAAAATGTCCTGTCAAAAGAATTCCACACAATTTCCAGCATTTTACAAACAGTACTACATTGATTTTTCGTTAATAGACAAGTGTAATCAAACCTGGGGTTGAAAGATGGCCAGGTTGGTATACATGTCAGTTAGCACAGATTTCTTGATGGCACTGATGAAGAGGAACCCCATGTTGTCAATGTCTGAGCCAGATTGCCCTACCAGCCCCAGACAGACTCCAGACCCAACATCGATGGAGTACTCAGTCTTCAGACCCCAGCTGGTCATATATTCAAAGAAATGACGGCCCTCACTTCTCCAGAATCTGATGCCACCAAGTCGTGTTCTGGCGCCATTGCCCCACAGGGACAGCTTGGTGATGCGCTCACCAATTCCGAA
Organism: Umbra pygmaea; assembly: GCA_016801145.1. NCBI lineage: Eukaryota > Metazoa > Chordata > Actinopteri > Esociformes > Umbridae > Umbra > Umbra pygmaea. Next base: position 15,268 of record JACXGM010000691.1, on the reverse strand, counting down.
CTCAAACTCAGTGAAAGTGTTTGCATTTCCGAAGATTGACACACGCCCGTCAGTCAGCTCCGCCCGAACAGCTTTGATCTGCCAGCCGCCAACCGCTCTGCCAATCTTCTTAAGCGTGGCACCATTGTTTAGGCCGGTGAATGAAAATGGTTTGCCTCCATTTCCACCGATTCGTTGAAGGGTGGTTGCCATGCTGTAAATATTTATCGAAACATGAATGTATATACATGTATACATTTGTACACAAGACTCACAGCAGTAACAAAAGCAAAAGATCAAAAACAACTTCAGGAACACTAAAGCTGTCATTAAAGTGTAAATAAATAAAACAATATATACAGTGCCTTGCAAAAGTATTTTCGGCCCCCTTTAACTTTTTGACCTTTTGCCACATTTCAGGCTTCAAACATAAAGATATAAAACTGTAATTTTTTGTGAAGAAGCAACAACAAGTGGGACACAATCATGAAGTGGAATGAAATTTATTGGATATTTCAAACTTTTTAAACAAATAATAAACTAAAAAATTGGCCAAGCAAAATTATTCAGCCCCTTTACTCAGTGCAGCAAACTCTCTTCAGAAGTTCAGTGAGGATCTCTGAATGATCCAATGTTGACCTAAATGACTAATGATGATAAATAGAATCCACCTGTGTGTAATCAAGTCTCTGTATAAATGCACCTGCTCTGTGATAGTCTCAGAGGTCCATTGAAAGCACAGAGAGCATCAAGAAGAACAAGGAACACACCAGGCAGGTCCAAGATACTGCTGTGGAGAAGTTTAAAACCAGTTTTGGATACAGAAAGATTTCCCAAGCTTTAAACATCCCAAGGAGCAAGCAATAATATTGAAATGGAATGAGTATCAGACCACTGCAAATCTACCAAGACCCAGCCGTCCCTCTAAACTTTCAGCTCATACAAGGAGAAGACTGATCAGAGATGCAGCCAAGAGGCCCATGATCACTCTGGATGAACTGCAGAGATCTACAGCTGAGGTGGGCGAGTCTGTCCATAGGACAACAAATCTGGCCTTTATGGAAGAGTGGCAAGAAGAAAGGCATTTCTGAAAGATAAAATAAAAAGTGTCGTTGAAAGTTTGCCACAAGCCACCTGGGAGACATACCAAACATGTGGAAGAAGGTGCTCTGGTCAGATGAAACAAAAATCAAACATTTTGGCAACAATGCAAAACATTATGTTTGGCGTAAAAGCCACACAGCTCATCACCCTGAACACACCATCCCCACTGTCAAACATGGTGGTGGCAGAATCATGGTTTGGTCCTGCGTTTCTTCAGCAGGGACAGGGAAGATGGCTAAAATTGATGGGAAGATGGATGGAGCCAAATACAGGACCATTCTGGAAGAAAACCTGATGGAGTCTGCAAAAGATCTGAGACTGGGCCAGAGATTTGTCTTCCAACAAGACAATGATCCAAAACATAAAGCAAAATCTACAATGGAATGGTTCACAAATAAACATATCCAGGTGTTAGAATGGCCAAGTCAAAGTCCAGACCTGAATCCAATCGAGAATCTGTGGAAAGAACTGAAAACTGCTGTTCACAAACGCTCTCCATCCAACGTCACTGAGCTCGAGCTGTTTTGCAAGGCGGAATGGGCAAAAATTTCAGTCTCTCGATGTGCAAAACTGATAGAGACATACCCCAAGCGACTTACAGCTGTAATCGCAGCAAAAGGTGGCGCTACATAGTATTAACTTAAAGGGATACTTCACCCTACAGCTATCTGGAGGTGCCAGTAGCCCCCCCCAGACATTTGTAGAACAGTGAGATATGTTTCACCCATGCTTGGCTAGTGTAAGAGCAAGATATGAAATTTCGCGGGGAATTTTCACACGCTGACGTCACGGTGGAAATCCAATGGACTTTGGAGATAGGAAAAATTAATACAGGCTTGTATTTGGTCACGAAAATAAGCATCCCTGTTAGACGGATCTGGCTTTCAAACCTACTAATTAAAGCCTCGGGTGTCCTTGATTTTTTAAGCTATAGCTTGTCTTTCTGTGACGTTTCGATCAGTCGTTTTAATGCTAAACAGACGAGGTGGTATGATTCTTTCAGTATGTAGAGAATTACAACACTGGCTTCCTTGTTCCAAGCCCCGCCCACCCGGCAGGTCCTCTGGATTCTGTGAAATAGTTCGTAACCAAAGTCGCTGGTAACACAATTGCTACTAACCTAGGATTTGCAGATGAGGAATTTTACAACTTGCTTTTACATTCTGAGTGACATCCAACCAACATGTTTGTACCCGAGTACACCGAAGAACATTTACAACAAATGGAGTTTGATATCTAGCTTCAACAAGGCAGCATGTTCTACAGATAATCCAGTTGAAACGGGGTTAAATTCTAATTGCTAAGTGCTTCTGTGGGAATATGTCCATCCATGTCTACTGAAGGAAAAAGCACTTGCTAAAATGAATGGGATTGTGGAATAGCTTTACTTGTAAGGCTTAAACAAAAATGACTGACGACTGCATATGCGTCACTGAATCACTGAAGTTTTCAAGCACACATGGAAAGAGACGTACAAGAGGACAATTAACAGATGATTAAGTTTATTAAACCTATTTTCTGTACCTTGATAATGGAGCACACATCGTGTCTGTGTGGTAATGTTATTGTACTGTATGTGTAGTGTGCCAGCTGTAATTAGTAGCTAGCTGACTGTGTAAATTACTATATCTTACTATATATAGGCTACTCTTTCTAGATAAAGAAAAATGGATGGGATCACATCACTTTTCAGCCGCTTTCGGGCTGTAGTGCCGGTTAATTCAGCACGTAGATCCCTTTCGTAATCTTCCTACCTAAAATGCAGACTGCAGACCCTAACTATATATAGGCTATTCTTTCTAGATAAAAAAATGGATGGGATCGCATTGCTTTTCAGCCGCTGTCGGGCTGTAGTGCCGGTTAATTCAGCACGTAGATCCCGTTCGTAAACTTCCGACCTAAAATGCCGACTGCAGACTCTAATTTTTTGTGTGAAAGTGTGAAAGATTACTCCTTATTTTTGGGTTTGCTTGTAATTTTTGCAACCAGGTACAGAACACCAAACGGGCATGATGAATAGAAATTAGACTACAATTTCAAAAACAAATATGTATAACTTTCTAGCGTCAAGCTCAACTGTTGAATTGCCCATGTTTTGTGTCGGTGTATTCAAACGGGGACGGGCACTAAATTCGCTTGGAATTCTGGGAGTTGTGGTAACTCAAGTTTAGACGGATACAAAAGGACCCCAGTGGATGCGAAAGGAACTGAAATATACTATCGGCTTTTCTCTGATATATTGAAAAACAACAGATGTGTATATGACATAAATCATCTATGGTACCGTTTGTAAATGGTATACTATGAAACTGATTTACTTGGGAACACTCCTTTAAGGGGGCTGAATAATTTTGCACGCCCAATTTTTCAGTTTTTTATTTTATTAAAAAAGTTTGAAATATCCAATAAATTTCGTTCCACTTCATGATTGTGTCCCACTTGTTGTTGCTTCTTTACAAAAATTACAGTTTCATATCTTTATGTTTGAAGCCTGAAATGTGGCAAAAGGTCAACAAGTTGAAAGGGGCAGAATACTTTCGCAAGGCACTGTAATTCCATTTTTTTTTCTGAAAACAAGTATGGATAAATAATACCTAAATACAAATAGTTTTCACAGCATTACTTTTTAAATAATGCAATCTTATTTATTAAAAAATATAGTTTGAGCAATTTACTGAATTAGAAACACAGAAGTATATCAGCCTTCTATGACCCAGTCTCAACCCCCAAAAAAAGATTACATTATTACACAATTCTCAGTTCACATTATATATTCATGAGGCTCCCTAAAGTGCAACTTCATTTCACAAATTAAAAGGGAATTACCCTCAATGGCATCACCAGTTGTAAAAAGTCAGATTTTATATATTACAAAATTCTAATATGATTTTATCAAGCAACACTAAATATTGAGGTAGTTTATAGTTACCTACTACAGCAAAACAACCCAATTGAAAATAGAGCTGTATGACTGTACTCACCTTTCAAATATAGCAGTTTAGTTTCTTTAATGTAGAAATTATTTTTCAGTTGTGTGTAGTCTTGTAAGTTTAAGGAGACTGTTTTATAAACCTAAATGTGGGCATGTCAGGTTAAAGTCACACCTCTTTTATATAAAGATATTTCAGTTATTGTCCACTACAAAGCACTCTCCTTTGCACTAAAATTCAAGACTGGGCAAATACACAAGGACCTATGATACAGTAATGTTGAAAAATTGGGAAAGTAAACTTTTCATAAACCTGTTTTAAATTGATTGACATCAAATCACAACAGATTGAATTCACTTACAGTATATATGTCGGATAATAGTATGTGTTCCTTGCCAAAGGCAAGAACACTTAATAATATATATGTCGGATAATAGTATGTGTTCCTTGCCAAAGGCAAGAACACTTAATAATATATATGTCGGAAAATAATATGTGTTCCTTGCCAAAGGCAAGAACACTTAATAATATATATGTCGGATAATAGTATGTGTTCCTTGCCAAAGGCAAGAACCCTTAATAATATATATGTCGGATAATAGTATGTGTTCCTTGCCAAAGGCAAGAACACTTAATAATATATTTGTCGGATAATAGTATGTGTTCCTTGCCTTTGGCAAGAACACTTAATAATAATAATATATATGTCAGATAATAGTATGTGTTCCTTGCCTTTGGCAAGAACACTTAATAATATATTTGCCGGATAATAGTATGTGTTCCTTGCCTTTGGCAAGAACACTTATTAATAATAATAATATATATGTCGGATAATAGTATGTGTTCCTTGCCAAAGGCAAGAACACTTAATAATATATATGTCGGATTACATTATGTGTTCCTTGCCAAAGGCAATAACACTTAATAAAAATAATAATATATATGTTGGATAATAGTATATGTTCCTTGTAAAAGGCAAGAACACTTAATAATAACAATATATATGTCGGATAATAGTATGTGTTCCTTGCCAAAGGCAAGAACAGTTAATAATATATATGTCGGATAATAATATGTGTTCCTTGCCAAAGGCAACAACACTTAATAATATATATGTCGGATAATAGTATGTGTTCCTTGCCTTTGGCAAGAACACTTAATAATAATATATATGTTGGATAATAGTATGTGTTCCTTGCCAAAGGCAAGAACACTTAATAATATATATGTCGGATAATAATATGTGTTCCTTGCCAAAGGCAAGAACACTTAATAATATATATGTCAGATAATAGTATGTGTTCCTTGCCAAAGGCAAGAACACTTAATAATATATATGTCGGATAATAGTCTGTGTTGGAGCTATTTCCTTGTTTTGTAATTAAGTTAATAATTAAATTACTTTATTTTTTGTTTCACCTTAAATAATTTGCATTATTATTTTATTGATGTAGATCCAGAAAATGTATCTTATTATTCTAGTTAATTTGAGTATTTTTTGGGACTTTTATTTTGATAGTACTGAGCACCTGTTTGCATGTATATAATGGTGGCCACATTTAGGACAGGCAGGCACTGGGAAAGGTTGTTGGTTTTTTACCAGGGAAAGAGAGGCTGCAGATGCCATTTGTTTGTATGCTTGCGCAAATGGAAATAAACCGCATGAACGATATGCTTGCCTGGACATTGGAATTATTGTACCCTGCGTAAGATTCGATCTTTAAGTGCCTTAGTGGCCATTTGATTTTGAGTTTGTTTATTCCATATTGAGTTCTTGTTTGATTTAAGTTGAAGACAAATCGCCACTACATTATGTGTTCCTTGCCTTTGGCAAGAACACTTAATAATAATAATAATAATATATATATGTCGGATAATAGTATGTGTTCCTTGCCTTTGGCAAGAACACTTAATAATATATATGTCGGATAATAGTATGTGTTCCTTGCCGAAAGCAAGAACACTTAATAATATACACTCACCTAAAGGATTATTTGGAACACCCGTTCAATTTCTCCTTAATGCAATGATCTACTGAACCAGTCACGTGGCAGTTGCTTCAATGCATATAGTGGTGTGGTCCTGGTCAAGACAATCACCTGAACTCCAAACTGAATGTCAGAATGGGAAAGAAATGTGATTTAAGCAATTTTGAGCGTGGCATGGTTGTTTGTGCCAGACGGGCCGGTCTGAGTATTTCACAATCTGCTCAGTTACGGGGATTTTCCCGAACAACCATTTCTAGGGTTTACAAAGAATGGTGTGAAAAGGGAAAAACATCCAGTATGCGGCAGTCCTGTGGGCGAAAATGCCTTGTTGATGCTAGAGGTCAGAAAAGAATGGGACGACTGCTTCAAGCTGATAGAAGGGCAACTTTGACTGAAATAACCACTCGTTACCACCGAGGTATGCAGCAAAGCATTTGTGAAGCCACAACACGCACAAGCTTGAGGCGGATGGGCTACAACAGCAGAAGACCCCAACGGGAAAAAGAGGCTACAATTTGCAAGAGCACACCAAAATTGGAAAGTTGAAGACTGGAAAAATGTTGCCTGGTCTGATGAGTCTCGATTTCTGTTGAGACATTTAGATGGTAGAGTCAGAATTTGGCGTAAACAGAATGAGAACATGGATCCATCATGCCTTGTTATCACTGTGCAGGCTGGTGGTGGTGGTGGTGTAATGGTTTGGGGGATGTTTTCTTGGCACCCTTAGTCCCAATTGGGCATCGTTTTAATGCCATAGCCTACCATCCTCTGACGGCTACTTCCAGCAGGATAATGTCACAAAGCTCGAATCATTTCAAATTGGTTTCTTGAACATGACAATGAGTTCACTTTACTAAAATGGCCCCCCAGTCACCAGATCTCAACCCAGTAGAGCATCTTTGGGATGTGGTGGAACGGGAGCTTCGTGCCCTGGATGTGCATCCCACAAATCTCCATCAACTGCAAGATTTAAGGCAGTTCTGATGGCGAAAGGAAGTCAAACACAGTATTAGTATGGTGTTCCTAATAATCCTTTAGGTGAGTGCCAAAAGCAAGAACACTTAATAATAATATATATGTCGGATAACATTATGTTTTCCTTGCCAAAGGCCATGAATGGGATGATTAGGAATGTGTGAGTATGTTTGTTTGTAACCCACAATTGATGCATTGTGTTAATTGCATTTTCTTACAGAATGCAAACTAAACAGACGTTACTATAAAAATGATTAGTAGAAGCAGAATAATTTTGGGAAATAAAAAATAGCTATAGAATAAATTAAAATAAGGTATCTTTATAGATAAAATGTATTGAGCGCTACACAAATCAAGATAAGAGTAATACTACTGGTAGTAGGTTTGCTTATACACTACGTATGGCACAACGTGCTTGGTGTTGGGGAACAATGCTACCTAGTACAGGGTGGGGGAGGGAGTGGTTTGGGGCTGGGTTGAGGGGTATTGTGATAATTGTTAATTTGGGGAATTGGAAGGAATATATTGGGAGGATTAAGGAGGACCAATGGGACAATTTATACTTTCTAGCATTCCAAAAATGATGGTATATCATCAAAGACAAGCAATATTTAAGCCATGTCGCTAAGGTGATTTTTAAAAAGTATATCGAGATAAATAAAATGGAACTAAGGATCACAGTATGGTAACTGGAGAAATAAGTATAGCCAGCTATAATTGTAATGGATTAGCAGATAATAAGAAAAGATTAGCAGTATTTACCTGGTTAAAAGTAATGGAATACAATATCTTGTACTTTCCTGTTTTGATGAGTGATAAGAACTCCTGATTATATCCATTTTGATTTAACGTTGCAACACAATACCATGTGGAAAGTTCTAAGGTACTTTCCTGTTTTGATGAGTGATAAGAACTCCTGATTATATCCATCTTGATTTAACGTTGCAACACAATAACATGTGGAAAGTTCTAAGGTACTTTCCTGTTTTGATGAGTGATAAGAACTCCTGATTAAATCCATCGTGATTTAACGTTGTAACACAATAACATGTGGAAAGTTCTAAGGTGATGAATAAGTTGAATGTATAAATTCTTGTATGTACAAGAAACACATTCTTTATAATAGCTTTAAATGAAGTTTTTTGGAAAAAGGAATGGGATGGGGAAGTCTATTTCTCTCATGGACAAAGAAATTCAAAAGGGGTGATGATATTAAAAATAATACTAATATAAATGTTGAAAATGTCATTTTAGATTCGGAAGGTAGATGGATCATATTAAAGATGGTAATTGACTTGAAACAGATATGGCTTATTAACCTATATGGTCCAAAAAAAGATCATCCACTATTATTTAAAGAGATATATGAGAAACTATTAAAATTACAAGCAACATAAGGCTATCTAATTATGATTGGGGATTATAACACAACGTTGCACTCCAGTTTGGATAGAAAAGGTAATAACAACATAAACTATCACCCACAAGCACTAAAGGAAATAAATAATTGCATGAACATTCTAGAATTGGTGGATATATGGAGGCTTAAATATCCTAGAATTATAAGAAATACATGGCGGAGGCTTAACCAAGCTAGTCGTCTTGATTATTTTTTATGTCATTTTCTCTTGCACCGAAGGTTAAGAAAGTGTTGATAGGGGAAAGAATGAGGTCAGATCATCATTTAATTGGCATTTATATTGTTCTTACAGAAGTTCCACGGGGAAGGGTGTACTGGAAATGTAATCAAAGTTTACTGGAGGATAATTCCTTTTTGTCTAGGACTAAACAATTTATATTAGAATTTTTTACACATAACATAAGTACAGCAGACCCGCTTATTGTGTGGGATGCCTTTAAATGTGCCTTTAGAGGCCATGCAATTCAGTACTCTTCTTTGAAAAAAAGACAATTCATATTAAAAGAGGCAATAATTCCAAAGAAATTGCAGACAAAATAGCTCAGATTGACAACAGTAAAAGCTATAATATGGAGTTTCAGAATAAGTTGGAGGATAAACAAAAAGAAATGGAGGAACTCATACAAGAAAGATCAAATATGGTTTATTACAAACATAAAGCAAGTTGGATGGAATCTGGAGAAAAATGCACATCCTTTTTTTAAAATCTTCAACATAGGAATGCCACCAAGAAGAATGTACTGAAATTTGTCACTAATGAAGGATCCACTTTCGACTCGCCAAATTAAATACTGGAACAGGAAGTAAAATACTTCAAACAGATGTTTTCCTTTCAGTCCTCTCCATTACCTTTAACAGATATTAATAATATGAGTTTTTTCCCTGATAATAACTTAAATCTAACAACTACGCAAAGAGACTCATGCAATGGACTAATTACTGAAGAGGAAATGCTTGAAGCTATCAAAACATTTAAAGCTGGAAAAACTCCTGGACTGGATGGCATCCCAGTAGAGGTATACCAAATGTTTTTTGACATATTAAAAGGTCCATTATTGGCATGTTTTAATCATTCGTATGTAAACGGTAGATTGTCAAACACAAAACAAGAAGGCCTGATTTCATTATTATTAAAACAGGACCCAAGCGGAGCTTATAAAGACCCTGTATATTTAAAAAACTGGAGGCCTATTACACTGCAATGCTGTGATGCCAAAATATTAGCAAAATGCATTGCTCTTAGAATTAAGAATGTTTTATCTGATATTATTAATCCTAATCAGACAGGCTTCATGCATGGACGCCATATTGGAGACAATATAAGACAAGTTTTAGAAACAATAGAACACTATGAACTATCAGGACTATTGGGCCTAGTTTTCATAGCTGATTTTGAAAAAGCCTTTGATAAAGTTTGAATAGACTTTATATATAAATGCTTGTAATATTACAATTTTGGAGACTCTTATTAAATAAGTTAAATTTATGTATAGTAGCTCTAGATGTAAAATTATAAATAATGATCTCACAAGATTTCAATCTGTCAAGAAGAGTTAAGCAGGGCTGTCCACTGTCTGCTTACCTATTTACTGTTGCAATTGAAATGTTAGCCAATAAAATCAGAACTAACAAAAACATTAAGGGACTGGAAATCCATGGCTTACAAACAAAGGTATCTATGTATGCCGATGACTCAGGTTTCCTTTTGCAACCACAGTTCTCGATACCTTTTCAAATATATCTGGATTAAAATCTAATTACAATAAGTGTACTTTATTACGTATTGGAGCACTAAAAGATTCAGATTTTATATTACAGTGTAGATTACCAATAAAGTGGGTTGATGGGGATGTGGACATACTGGGTATACCATATGAAAGATCAAGTTGTATTCAAGAAAATTATTTAACAAAACTAGCTAAAATAGATAAAATATTGCTACCCTGGAAAGGACAACACCTATCTATTTGTGGTAAAATCACCTTAATTAACTCTCTAATTGTATCACAGTTTACCTATATGCTTATGGTTTTGCCTACTCCCAATGACATGTTTTTTAAATTATATGAACAAAAGATACTTAACTTTATATGGAATGGTAAGCCAGACAAAATAAAAAGAGCATACCTGTATAATGAATATGAACACGGAGGTCAAAAGTTATTGAACATTAAAGCATTGGATCTTTCATTAAAAGCATCAGTTATACAAAAGGTATACCTGAATCCTAACTGGTTCACTAGTAAGCTAATAAGAGTATTTCACCCATTGTTCGGTAAGGACCTATTTCCATTTCTACAAATTACAACTGATCATTTTCAGATATTGGAAAAGGAAATAATATCTAAGATGTTGTTATTTTTCAAACAAGCCATGAAAAGTTGGTTGCAATTTCAATTTAATCCACCTGAAAATAGGGACCAAATTTTACAACAATTATTGTGGCTAAATTCTCATATACTAGTTGATAAAAAGCCTGTATACTTTGACAAAATGTTTGGAAAATGAATAATGCTTGTAAATGAAGCCGGGGGAGTGATGCCTTACATACAGTTAACAGAAACATATGGAGACGTATGCTCTCTTCAAAAATATAATCAACTAACTGCAGCAATACCATATACATGGAAAAAGAAAATACAAGGGGGGAAAAGGACTGATCTTGTCTGTCAACCATGTATTAAAGATCTCACATGGATGAAGAAAATACGGATAAACAAAGAAATATACCAATTCCATCTAAGAACAAAAAACTGGTTGCTGTTCCATATAAATTTCAAAATAGCTGGGAATAAATTTTTGATGTTTCGATCCCGTGGCATAACTCTTTTGGATTAATACACAAAACAACACCAGACTCAAAAACTAGAATATTTCAATTCAAATTATTATACAAAATATTGGCAACAAATAGAAATCTATACAAGTGGGGAATACAATCTTCCCAACTCTGCAGATTTTGCTCTGAGGAAGCAGAATCTATAGATCAGCTTTTTTGGTACTGTCCATATGTTGCATGTTTTTGGTCACAGGTACAAGAATGGATGAATAAATGCAATATTTAGTATGGTCTTGAATTAACGTTACAAATAGCAATACTTGGAGACTTAAAAAGTAGTAGTCAGACAATTAATAATATGATAATTATTTTAGCAAAAATATTAATCTTTAATTCCAAATTGGTGGAGTCATTGAAAATATAAAGGTTTCATAATTATGTGATGCATCACAGCACAGTATAAATTTACATGGCAAATAGAAACTTAATATGGCTTTGGTTAAGAGATAGATGGACAATATTGAATTTAAATAAAGGGTGGATCAAATAAAACCAAGTATTGCAAATATTGTAAAAATAAACATTGGTTTATATGAATTATGTTATGAATTAAAAATAATGATTGAGGAAATATAAAATGTATAAGCTAGAGCTAAATATTAAAATGGCAAAATGCAATTGGTCTCAACTATTGGTAAGGGTCAAGTAAAGGTTTGGATCGATGTAAAATATAGAAAGCAATAATATAAATAAATAAAAAATAAAAAAATAAAAAAGTGGGATTGGAAATGATGCACATTTTAGAACGAAGACAATACGTTTGTCAAATACTGAAGCTGATTCTACAAAAAAAAATCCACCAATAGATTGCCTTGTTTCTCAGTCAACTGCACACACCATGAGTTATACATCTATTCAGCACTATTTTAGTTCTAGGGTTTCCCTTAAGTTTGTCATACCTTGTCTTGTTGTCCCATACGTGTTTGCGCAGTTGAGATTTTACTTTAACTCGTCGCAGTCCTGTGATTTCATAATGTTTTTGTACAATTAAACATTATCATTTACTTGTCACATCGCATTATTGTTGTACCAGTTACATGTGTTCCTATTACACTGAAATGCTTAGTTATGACTTCTAGTGAGGGAAACTGATTTAATAGAATAAAATAAATTGTAATAGTAATATAACAATGTAACAATAGAGCAATATACACAAACTACACTGGTAATAAATGTATGGGATAATAAAAATAGCATATATACACAGGGATGTTACAGTTAGCAGATCAGAAGGAAAACACACACTTGTCTATACAGGGGGTACTGGAGTGGACTGAGTAAACTCCCCTGTTCAGGGTTACTGTGTTGGACATGTTGTAGCCCATTTCTACCACTTGGGGGTGCCCTGAGAAGAAATACAGCAGAGCCATATGTTTAGAGAGAGTTTGGCCAACTCAAATCATGGGCGCCATATTGGATACCATTGTCAGATGACTCTACAGTGTAACCCTATGGGGCGAATATGCTATCCTGAAATAAATTGCTTATTTTCACTATAAACAGGCACATACATGTTATTATCAATGTTTGTCAATATGTAAAAGGCCCTTATGGAAATATTCCAGTGTATGTTTATGTCACGCCCAGCCCAGTGAGGGCTGGCGGTTACAGAGACTATTGAACTGAGATCTGGATTCCTTAATTATTTAGTCTTGTATATGTTTAGTTATTTCAGAATCATTCACTTGAATTGTGTTCAGTGCAAGGGCATGGTGTTTGTGTTTCCCCCTTTACTTCATATGTAACTACTCCCTTTAAGGTTTAACCATGCCTCTCCCTAGCCGGGGTTTCTGGGAAATAAAGTTTAGTTTGAGTTAAAGCTATATTGAATAGATTGGTTTATTTAATGATTACGAACAGCCGTGTTGGCTAGTTAGGTTTAGGTTAGGTTGGTGTATATGCAACCCCGACTAGGGAAAGGCGTGGATTATTGAATACTGTACGGTGTGAAGTGCAGCTTGCCATTCGTAGGTCGGTCCGGAACTGTGAGACTGTGAAAAGTGAGTCGCCTAGTGCGTATGTAATGCGTTATTGTTTGTTTGTGTATATACAAATTACCCCTTCCTGACATTGTGCTAATCAATCGTGTACTACTGAATAGAGTGTGCATATTTCCAGGAGGAGTGTTCTTGAGATTAGCCATTCAGCGTTTCGTGCCACTGTAGAGAGCACGTAGGTTATTCCTCTGTATATATCAGTAATGCGTATTCGACTAGGCTGTACCCTGCAACCTGCTCACTCTGTATCCAGATCTTCTGAATAAATCCAGCAATTCTATCACCAACTGCCTACCTGAGTCCTCCTCTCTCCTTACACCACACCACAATTCATGACAGTTTACCTTCTATATTGTAAATGGGCCTCTAAAAAATGCTCATTGTAGTGAGTGAACTTTTTCTCTGTCCTGACATAACCTTTCGTAGTTCATCAATCACCGAGGACAGGTTGAACTTACTTGATGGTGAAAATTGTATCTGTAACTAGTGCTGCATTGTAATGTACTGCATTGTTAGGCTATTATTATTAATATCATGTCGTTAAACCATTCCCATATTGTAGCCTAAAAAAAACATTCATTTCACATTCAGCTCGCACACTTTTCGCCTTTTTGGTTCACGGGGGAACTTGTGAATTTTTTTGCAGCTTCCAGGTCTTTCATTGCAGCCAAACGCGCAACAGTTTATGACATTTTTTAAATAATTTATTTAATTTTTCCACTATTCCCTGCACTATTTCAATGGGAATCAGATTAATTTTGGTATCCAACATGGAGTCCACAAAACACGTGACCACCTCGGAACCAATCGCATAACGGGATCGCTCAGAACATTTGATTCCCTATTGGCCAAGCTCTCTATATATACGGCTCAGAAATCCAGTTTCCATTTACACAGGGAGGTTTTTATTTCCAGTGACTGTAGCTTGGTGATGAGCTTGGAAGAGACTTTGTTGTAAAATGTTGAACAGTAGTCATTGAACATTAATCTCACACATTTCCTGGATAAATTTAGGTCTTAAAATGTATTTTGTTAAACACAAGTCCCAGAATGCACATTAAAGTCATAAAATAAATGTTTTCAGACAAGAATTCCAGACGTAAAGGCATACTTGTGAAAAATGAGAGGGTTTTTTAAACACCTGGGCTGGCTGGCAGTTAGATGTCACATTCATCACACCTCAGTGATGACAGAAATAAGAGTATGTGTCAGAAGAAAATGTAAAAACAAAAAATGCTGGTAGAATTATCTGTTCCTAAGAAAAACAATATGTGCTTTAAGATTGAAATAGGATCATCAGATTTTTGTAGTCTGAATAAATGGAAAGGTTTGGTTTTTTTTTCACTTTTTTGAAGGTGCTTTAAGTATATTGTTTTAAATCGCGTACATCACAGGTGTCAAACTGGTTCCACAGAGGGCCTAGTGCCAGTGGCGGAACTAGAGTTTTATACATGGGGTGGCCAAGGGGTGTCCATGGCTACTTCAGGGGGTCCATAGACCATGACAAAACATTAGTATGTAAACCTAACCTGGCATTTAAGTAGAATGAATAAATCTTATGATTGCTCATTACATGTAGAAGTGATATTTACCTTAACCCACAGTTCTTCAAAGTAGCAGATGGTGTGGTCCAAAAAGATAACTTCACTAGAATCCTTTAACGTACTAACAAAAGTCAGTGTCTCTACTTTGGAACTGCAGCTCAGTTTCAGGCATGTGAACACAAAGTGCATCACAGAGCACAATGCCACAGATGTTGCAAGTTGAGGGAGCGTGCAACTGCAGGGATGTTCATCAGAGGTTTTGCATGTGATTTGAATGTTCATTTCTCTATTATAAACCGTCTCCAAAGGTGTTTCGGAGAATTTGGTTGGATGTACTGTTAAATACTCTAAAAAGCCTTTGAGGGCGGCTTATTCCCGCAATTGCACGCTCCCTCAAAACTTGTGACATCTGTGGCATTGTGCTGTGTGATGAAACTGCACATTATAGAGTGGCCTTTTATTTTGGCTAGCCTAAGACACACCTGTGAAATA
>JACXGM010000690.1:0-66471 GCA_016801145.1 Umbra pygmaea | reverse complement strand
GAACGTACTTTTCCAAAAGAAAAAATACTGACATTAGCACTGTCTTCAGAAAATATAGTATTTCAGCTTAACATGTTTCCTTAATATCTGATGAGGCATTGGCGTCATTTTTGGATTTATTACAGTACATGTATTACATTATAGCACATTTAATGAATGGTGTTAAAATGTTGTTGTTTTTTTCAATTAATTATCACTAAAATTTTCAAATAAAATTATTGTCCCCAAAAATAAATCTGGAAAATGGGGGGGTCGTCTTATATTCAGGGTCGTCTTATATTCGGGTATATACGGTACTACAACTCAAACTAGCGCAGAACATCAACATCATCGTTCTCAGCCACTCCCTCTGTTCGCTGATTGGACCGGTAAAAAATTGTTTGGAGAAAACCCAAGAACATGCCGCAATCCCAGACATAGTACTGAAGGAAAATAAAGTACGTAGGAGGGCGGAGCCAGGCTAATACATTGGAGTTAGAGGCTGAAAATCTCCCCTAGGGGATGACAACATATGTCTAAAATTTTTGAAAGATAAGAGTCAATAGCCAATGAGCTATAGCGTTATTTGTAAAAGTATATTTTCACAAAAACGCACCGTGATGATGCTTCATCCGGGTTTTGAAACAGACCATCCAACCTGTCTGGTCTTATATCTCTGGCATTCCAAAGTTAAAATTGTTTGGGTAATGTTCCAGTAAGGGTTATAGTAATTTTCACATAACAAAATGGATTTTAACTGGGAAATGTATGCTCTATGTCATTACTGGGACTCTTTGAAGACAAAAAAAAATATTTTTGATTTTAAGTTCTATTTTTGTTTGTTCTCAATGTGTTATTACCTCACTGTTTTGCTATTGCTAAGTAGCTAATGGCTTTGTTTACCAAGAACAAACCTCAAATTATTATATGCCATGTTACTGGTGTCAATGCTATTGTAAAACGGAGACATTAGCTACATTTGTGGGTTTGTAAGCTTTCTATACATATGAGACGTGTATATTTAAACTTAAAATTGGACTTGTGAACTGTGATACGGAAAGAAACGCTATTTAAATATTGGTATCTCTTAATCCAAGATATGACAGAAAATGTATCCATAACAAAATGAAATCACATTTATTTAGCCATATTTTAAACAGACATGCATGATCAGAAACACTAATAATGAATTGTCCTATTTTCACTCCAGCTTTTTACATACATAATAAACACCCACACATTTTCTATCTTTGTGGACAGTTTACAGCATTCAGAATGTTACTTTTTCAAACCCTAAATTAAGCCCTAATTTTGACTTAACCCTTACTCCAAAAAACTAATTTTATTCCTAAACCTTTCCACCAAATGACTAATTTTATTCTGAAACCTAACCACTTAGCCATAATTCACAAATCCCCACTTTGGGACATGGGAAATGTCCCCATGAGTCTCGGATTTTCTATACTATAGTATGTGGGGACTTCAGGTACCTACATACTGTTTACACATAAACTCGGTACTCACACACACACACACACACACACACTTACAAGTAAACTTTGAACACATCCAAGAACATCTATTTACAGTATTGGTTATCTCTACTATAATTTCTTTCTCTGTAGCATCCCATTTCTTCTCCCCTTTACAGTTCTCCTTTTAACTGAGTGATTTTGTGAGCCATAGGACAAGGTTAATGGAAAAATTTCAAAGCACTGCTCGTCCCGGTTGCTGTCACTCACCCACGCATCTGTGATAAGGTCTGATGGTGAGAGGGCTTCAATTGGCCATCACAGTATGAAGCACAAACAAACCCCTTCAGCGAGAGAAAGGAAAGAGAGAGGAGCAACATGGAAGGCATGTTAAGTTGACGATTGTTAATACTGAATAGACAAGGTTGTTGGGGAATACGTTTTACAGTCCTGACTTGTCCTGACAGAATTGTTTTGTCCAACTTTTAAAGCTGTTGAAAATCTAAAACTTAACACTTGACAATGAATGCATTTGCTGATTTCTTTGTGAATCTTGTACATGCGTATATTGTATTTGAAATACGTAATTTGCGTGGGTTACAGCTTTGTTTTTTCATCATCATCATCTTAAGGGAAATGCTTCCCAGTTAGACAAAACATGAAGCTAATGTAATAATATACGTTAAAAAATACAGCTTTATTATAATATATTCTTCTCCCAGAAAGTGTCCCAATAGGAACTGCAAACCATTGTTCAGTTTTCTTTAAACAGACATTAGAATCTATAACTAAATATATGTATCACTATTTGAAAATAGAAAATTGGCATAATACACATGAATTATATTAATATACAGATTTAGATTTTTCTCATTATAATGAAGTAATATGTTTATGAAGTATCTTCATTATGATATAGTAGCTTTATATAACAATATGTTTATCTTGTTAAAATCCAATAGTTAATTGCCACTCTCCAGTGACTCTGTAGCGTGTGCAGAATCATGTAAATATAGTTGGTGAATGTGTATTCATTCTGCACATGTACTGACGAAAGTCTTACATGTTAAACTAGCAGTGTTATAAGAATCTGATTCCTCTGCAACATGTGTTTGAAGGAAGCATGTGAGTGCCTTCGACCATCCTGCCTACTGAGGATTAGCCAATAAGGCAGGGTCAGGTACATGACCAATTCGAGGAGAGACAAATCTGTAAAAATAAAACAAAATGCAATTGTTATTTTAAACTGATGCCATGGTTTTTCAAAGTTTATATATGTATTACACTCAATAATAAGTACAATGAATAGCTAGGCCTAAAGCTTCTTGTTGACCTTAGTTTTTTTCTTTTCCAACCATTCTTGTAGAATGCCTACATGGCTCAAGAGTCTCTTTTCTGAGGCATGCTCTTTGAAAAAGGGTTTTTGAAGACATGGTGTAAAGTAATGCTTTTACCTGGCTCTTTACCTCAAATAGAATAACACAACCTTTAATATCTGAAAAGATCTTTCAAGTTTTGCTATCTGCACATTAATTATTAGGATTTCAGTTGGAGGACCTGGTGAAGCTGGGTCTCCTTGCCCCTGTCTGTTGCAGACCCAAAAGGTCATCTTCACTTTTGCAAACACTGAAAATCTCTCCATGACCACAGGGAAATTAACTGCCATATGTTCACTAAATCAGGCCCTATTTAGAATTAAAAACTAGGTAAAAGTAGGTTGGAGAATTGCCAGGAACCTAATGATAAGATAATGTACAGGACTCTTAGTACTAAGTATTTTAGATAAAGTTATGTTCTTGTTGGATGCTAATGCAGGAGAATGATCCAAAGTGTTCCTCCAGATACTTACAAAATGTCTCAATGCATAAACAGAATCAAGCTTTTACAATCACTATCTCAGTCCCATGGGGTAAAGCATGTTAAAGACCTGGGGGTGAGCTGAACAGGGTCCTTTGAAGGAGAACGGAATCAGATCCATTGTTTATCAAACATTTCAGCAGTCTCAGTGCTGTTATCCTAGCAAGGGGAGGGCACGACATACTAAATTTAGTATATATTTTTTTATTTTCTTCAAGTAATTTTACCTCAGTTGAAGGTTAGATTTTTCTCAGAAAGTCAGTGTAAGATCAGCCTGATGAAGACCACATTTCTTGTAATCTTTTTAGCTCAATCATTATAAAAGGATGTGTAACTATCAATCTTTTCCCATATTAATACTCAAATGGTAGTGCTTTAGACACCGCTAACCAAATCTGAATAATAAAAACTGTGCTACAGACCACCCTTAACCATCTGTTTCTTCTAAACGTTGATGAGATTGGAGACCAATACTTCATACAAATTTTTACTTCACTCTTGAGATTATTTTGTCTATGCTTATGAATTGCTATCTTCAATTCAAACTAAAGTTTTCCAAAGAATTCAAGTATGGATACTCCCAATTACAAAATTTAAATTTTGTGGCAAAATAACAATTTATTTGTGGATTTTGTGATTGGATTATTATCTTGTTGGAAGATTTACTTGCTACCTCTTGGCAGAGACAACTGGGTTTTGGCTATGGGTTATGTCCCAGCATTTTGTAGAGTTTATTATGTCTCTGACCTTAACAAGGGTCTCTGGATCAGTGGAAAACACCCCATAACAACAAAAATCCACCACCTCATTGACAATTATTAATCACAGTACACTCATTTGGCAGAGTGGAATATTTTTGCATAGATGTTTTTCAACAGTAAACTAATTGCTGGGATGTGTGGATAGGACGTTGCGAAAGATTGAGCTTGCTGAATGAGCACTGGGCTGATTTTAAACCCGTTGTGCTACAGTACACGTGCATTGTAGGCATGGACACAGTCTTTTGGAGCACTCAGGCCACATTCATGAAACTATTGCTCATTACATCTGTTATTTAAATTCATATTGGCTGTTTTGCTAATCTTTATTAAATGTGTCATCATAAACTGTACATGCTGTGATCTGTGATAAAACACCCTTATTACTAACACATTTATGAGACATGGCAGACGTTAGTAAAATAAAGTGACTGTTTAAATAAGCCTGAACCATCGGGAAAACAATATTCTTGGCCCTTCAACAACTTCCATAGTTTTGCACCATTCAACATGAACTTGTGAAAGTCTCCTTGTAATTTTCGAGTGACTTTGTCCATTCAACATGTATTGTTAGAGAATAGAAGGCTGTTCTGAGGACACCATTTTCAGATGCCTATTCCAGACAATGTTTCTTTTCCATTTTGTTTTGTTGATGCGACACCCTGAGTGGTTGTGAACAGATGGTTATGATTTTTTCCCTTGCATCCAAAAATAAATAATACGAATTAGCAGGGCAGTGCTGCCAAATGGCATGCTGACAGCACTGTAGAGATGGCCAGTGATCTGAACCTGCAGGGACTGGGCCATCTCTCACATACTCTGACAGCAAAAGTGGATCCCAGCAGCTGCTTGAGCAACTTTACAAGGCCTCAGTCCCGAGCCGAAGCTCTATTAATGAGCTTTTATATGTTTGGCCCCATTGTTTTTTCCAGCTTCCTGTCTGGTTTATTAGCCGTAATGACTGTAGCAGCTCTCTCTCAGTTGTTCATTCCTAATGGGAAGTGACCTGGGAGCAGGAGAAATTCCAATTTGGCTGTCATTCTTTCTCCAAAGGCAAGCATCTACAAAGCTGACCTCCTCAGCTGGGACACACACTTTGATCTTTTATCATTGCATTCCATGCTGCTGAATGTGTCTTTGCGGAAGATGGCCAAGTTCACAGCAGTGATAAGAGAAGTATCATGTTTCCTCACAAAATCATAAAGAACAAAATATGATTTCTTGCCTTTTGAAATAATTTCATACAGAACATTGTGCTCTGGAAGAAGAAGTTTTGACATTGATGTCAAAGCATTTGTTACAAAAAGCATTAAGAATTTCTTCTAATATAAACCGGCATATTTATAACATTTTAGTTTTATTTAGTCCTAAAGTGCTGCAAAGCAATAATTGTGTCACCTAAGTATGATAACACAATAACATTCTTTTATAAATTAAATTATGAATATAGAAAGATATTAAAATGTATTCTTGTGTGGGTGTGTGTGTGTGTGTAATGTTTTTATTTTATTTATTTTCACTATTTTCCTCCCTTCACAATTCCGACTGACCCTGCCTTGTCGGCATCTCTGCAACTCCTTGGACAGATCTGTGGGATGTCGAGGTTCATCCAACCACATGTCGCCCAGCTGCCGATGCTTTTCGCACTGCAAATTCAACATGGTAGTCTTTAGTCGGATCATGCACGGAATGGTTATGTTCACCTACTATACATCTGCGATTTGAAATTACAGGCACCTGATCTGAACATAAGAAGTCGCCGGAGAGCGACGTGGCAGGATAGATAATCTGATTTATCTAACCCAAATCCCGGGGTAGCACTATGCCAATTTACGCTGCCTCTGGTAGGAGGTCTGGAGAAAGTCAGAGAACCCATATAAAGGCTCAAACCACTAACTATCATTACACAGACTGTGCTGCAATTCAGCGACTTAGGAATGTATTTCTAATATATCCTAGTTTGAGAGCAGGATCTTACTAGTTTTAAATCTACAATACAGTATCAACCATTTTATACTGCAGAACTGTCTATTAATTTGCATTTAGCTTGCAAATTATCAACAGAGGGCATCCATTTTGAATACATTTTTATCATTGTCTTGGTTGAAAATGTCTCAAATTGGATTATAATTCTTCAGGTAGTAGTACAATTTTGCCAGCACTGTATTCTGTTAATTTTATTTTGTCTTGTCAATTACAAATGTCATTTAAATCCAAATACCAAATGAATTGAACTGGTTAATTATATCTAAAATAATCAGGTAATTTCTTAATTACTGGTATGACATACAAATGTCCATTTACAAGGGATTCTTTCAAAGGACCATTCTCTAGATGACATGCAGTAGTCTGGAAATCAACAGACTAAGTAATGAGTTATCAGTTAATGTGCACCACCATGTCTCACTCTGTTACCACGGTGTGTATTTGGCTAGAACAACTGTTTACCCTCATTGCTGTTCGGGCACACCACCATTCTATTGTGTTGAGCACTTAACTGGGGTCACATGTACCAGAGCATAGCTAATTTAGGTGGCACATTCATATGGGTCTCCTAACTATGCCAGGCTGCTGCTGCTACTGAAGAGTATGCAGTCACTGGCCATGCCAATGATAATGTATGCCAGGGTTGGTGGATCATAAAGCAGTTTGTAGATGGAGTTCCAGGAAAGGGAAAATGGCTTGTGATTATTAAAGTGTTTCTGCCACATAGAGCTGCCTTTGAGCCTTCATACTCACTGACACAAGTCTGTCTTCCAACAGGACTTAACCCATCATATCAGGATACTACTTTAACTTGGGCTGAACTTGTCAGTGTACAGTACTTTTGTATTGGGGGTTGGACAGCATTGACATGGCAAGTGGGCTGTCTTGTTGGCTCCATGCGTGACAGTCTGTACTGTATCAGAAAAAGAAATAAACCCAAGAGAGGGACAGATATTTCAAGTTCTCAACCAGATACCCCTCTTAGTTACATTGTAAGGAATTCAATTTCCAGCTTTTCAATATCTGTGATGTGACTCTTGCTCTGCCTCCAGCACTGCACTGATGGCCAGTCAGCCCCAGCCTGATATGACATCCCAAACCCAGTTCGCTATGTCTGCTTTGCTATGATACCTGTAACTACATTTTGAAATATATATTTTTAGTTCAAATTTTCCCAACTTTTTTCAGTTGCCGACTGTACCATCTGATTATAGCTGTAAGAATATGGTCCTACCAGTCTTTTTGGTTAGCTCCTGTGGATGTACAAATTAACCCTGGTTGGCAAACACTATTTAGTGGACATTAATTCAAGACTGGCTTACTAAAACCTTGTAAAAGAATAATAGAAAACATTTATTATGCTTATACTTCCTGTTTATGTAAATGCTGTATTTTTTTGTCAAACCTATTTTTAACAACAAATATACAGTGGTGCTTGAAAGTTTGTGAATGTTCCATATTTCTGGGTAAATATGACACAGTGTTAAATGTATGTGAACCTCTAGGATAATCACTGTATAACACATTCCTATGATCTAAACTTGCATATACAGTCAGGTTAATAAATATTTGGAAAGTGACACTACTGTCAACTTTAGATTTTGTACACCACCAAAATGAATTTGAAAGAAAACAATGGAGTCAGACATGTAGTATTAAGGCTGTTGGTTTGATTTCCGACTGTTCCAAATGTTCTTTGGCAAGGCACTTTACTCTAAGTTGCTTTGTGGAAAATGTCCCTGTACTTACTGTAAGTCACTCTAAGAGTGTCTGCTAAAAGATTTGGCATAAGTATTCACCCCCTTCATGAACATTTCCACATATTGTAGCTTGACAATCTGGAATGAAATATGATTCTATTGGAATTATTACCATTCATTTTACGTAACATACACTTTGAAGGTGAAAAATATGTTTTATTCTTACACAAATTAAGCTCATATTGTCACTGCTGTCACAAACCCTTGGAACATGCCTCAGGACCACATGGCCTTATGACTCCTTCCTGTCTTGTCCACCTCGCTGTGCTGGTGCCCACGTCAATGCTGTTGGTGATCACGTTTTCTTCCTGCCAACTCCAGCTGCACCTGTGCACTACAAATGTGCAGTTTTCTTTCTTCCTTTTTGAACTCTTATATAAGGGGTTCCTGAAAATGTTTATTGTACACAGGGGGGCTTTGGATGGGAAAACATAGAACACCCTTTTGCTGTGATGACCTGCTGCATACGAGATGCATAACCAGACACCAGCCTGTGGCAGCATTCCTGAGGGATCTTAGCCCATTCCTCATGAGCAATGTCCTCCAGTTCAGTAATATTCTTAGGTTTGCATGCTGCAACTGCCTTCTTCAAATCCCACCAGAGATTTTCTATGGGGTTCAAGTCAGGTGACGGTGATAATACTGTAGAATCTTCCAGGACATCTTCTGCAACCAAGCCTTGGTGGAATTTGAGGTATGCTTGGGATCAGTGTCCTGTTGGAAAGTCCAATGACGCCCAAGCTTCAGCTTCCTCTAAGACCCCATGACATCTTCTACTAGGATTAACTGATACTTCAATGAATCCATCTTGCCTTCCACACGCTGCAGCTTTCCTGTGCCAGAGGATGCAAAGCAGCCCCAGAGCATCACTGAGGCACCACCATGCTTGACTGTGGGCAAAGTGTTCTTTTCAGAATATGCTTTATTTTTCTTCCTCCAGACATACCACTGATCTATTTTGCCTAAAAGTTCCAGTTTGTCTCATTGCTTCACAGAACAGAATATCAAAACCTTTGTGGCTTCTTCATATGATTTTGTAGGGAGGTAAAAAACTACAATTATTTTGAATAAGGTGTGAGAGGAAACCAGGTGTTGAATGAGTCATATTTGGTCCTGTCAGCATTATTTTCCCACTACAATTTTGATCATATTGGATTCAACATTTCTTGTGCTTTTGGGTCAGTAGTGGTGTACGTCTTGAAGTTTTGGCATGGAAACCATATTCATTTAGTACACACCTTACTGTCCTCACTGAAACCTCAGTGCCTGTTGCCACCAAGTCTTGTTGCAGGTATATTGCAGTCACTCAAGGATTTTTCACAACCTCCCATCTCCCAAATCTGGTATCAGCTGTTGATATCTTCCTTTTTCTGCCCTGTCCACATAGTTTAACCACTGTTCCCTTAACTTTAAACTTGCAAACTATGCTTTCAACAGTGTCTCTGGGAACATTCCATGCCTTCTCTATCTTTTGTACCCTGTTCCTTGTTTGTGAAGGTTGATTCTTTTGACTTAGCCATGTTTCTCTCATGCAGTCAAACATGATACTCAACCACAGGGTGAGCATCCGGTTTGGCAAAGTGACGCAAATGAGGAACTGCCTTAAACCTGCATTATATCTGAATTCCAGCTGGGGGCGATACGTCTGCTTGCAAAAGAGCTTGGTTTCTGTAATAGTCTATGAGAATGAGAGACATAATGTACTTGATTTATTATCTCAGTAAACATTTTCATATTGAGTATATTGTCTCAATCGCTAGATTTAAGCCTTCTGCAATTTATCATGATGTTCATTTTTTGAATTATGGCATTGTTGATTTAAAAATTGGCAATAAAGCAAAGGGTCGTTTAGGGCGTGGCTATGGCGTTCAGTTGTACGACAAGAAACTTAAAGGAGTTGGCAGTTCATTTTTCTGTGGTAATTAACGTTAGCCACATTTTGTTTTACATTTTGTTTTATACTGTTTTTCGTTAGCATCCCAATTAATATAATTTAGCTAGCTAGTTTACTCCTCCCTCTTGTCTTAAATCATCACATCTGCAACCAAGGAGTCTTCACCCGTAACAGCAAATTCGATGACCTAAATCAGATCTTCACAAACCAATGGGTGACGTCACACATGGTTATATCCAGTGATATATATACAATCTATGTACTCAACAAACCCCTAGCCAGTTCAGGTATTTCATGTGTTCCAGTTCAAGCACACCTTGCGCAACTAATGAAGCCCTTTATTAGTTGCATCAGGTTTCCAAGATGGTGTAGCTAAGGTCAGACGTTTTTACATAATTTCTCATCTATAAAGTTTGTTTTGTCTTTCGTCTCTGTCCGTGTGCAGCTCTACTGCTATTTTACTCACTCACTACAGTGGCCTTACTCACCCTACTTGCCCTGGATTATCTACATTCTTGACCCCGAACAGACATCAGCTAGCCAACTAGCTGTTACCTAAAGTCACGTCGAAAGCCGGTACAGGAAGTCATTAGCTAGCCTATTGGCTGCTATCATCATACTGCATATGGCCATGTCTGATAGACTTTCTGTTGCACAATAACATACCTGATTAGTCCTCTGCCTAAACTCAACAGATTTCTACAGCTAATCAGCCAGCTATAGATACTAGCTACCTAGCTGGCTACCAACTGAGTTAGCTTACCTTTTGGCTAGCTAGGGTCTTGTGTTAACACCATGAGCCCAGGCTAGGCTGGAGTACCTCTCTTCCTATGGACTGGAGCCCAACGCTAACACCTCCAAGCTCTGTTGTTTCACCCCGACTTCCCTGCCGGCGAGATTCTCCATTGCAGCCCTTCAGCATGCCTTCTAACGCAATGTTGCTAATGGGATTCTTCCACTATTAGCCTGCTGCCTGGACTAGCAGGCCCGCTAGCAACATCCTGTTTAGACACGACACCGTTCAAGCCACCAAATTGCACCCGGGACTCCTCTGCAATTAACATTATTCCCATTTGGATTACTCGGTCTCCACAAACATTCGACCCTGTTCTGTGAAATGATCTGAGCAGCTTCAATTAACCTACTGTATATACCAGAGACACACATTACTATACGCTAACTCTATTTGACTCTCCATTACCAGTCAGCGCGTGTACATTTCATGTAGCGCTCCCCAGAATTGAACTCTGACCAGTTCGTACGTATCTGATTATTATTTTTAGTATTTATTTCTCACTTATTAATCGACTGTCCATTCTATATCAACAGTCTTCAGCCAAGACATCAGTGATCACTGCTTCATTCCTTGCATCCTTAACAGGTCTGCAGTTAAAATACTTCCCTCAACACTGTTCAACACTCCCTAAAACATTTCTGTGAAAAGGCCTTTCTAACTAGATCTAGCAGAGGTACCCTGGAAGGATATCAACCTTATCCTATCAGTAGAGGATGCCTGGTCTTTCTTGTTTTTATTTTAATTTCTTTACTTCTTGTCGTGTATTCATGTGTAACTCAATGTTTTCTGCACCTTGGCGCTTTTGTTTTGGCCAGGTCGCTGTTTCAAATGAGAAACTATTCTCAACATGCTTACCTGGTTAAATAAAGTTTAAAGGTGCAATATGTAGTTTTTAGACGCTAGGGGGTCTCTCAATCAAAACAAAAACAAAAGACATACTTTGCATTAAACAACGCAAACATAACTATGCCTATATTATATATATGTTTTAGTGGTGTAATTAGATTATCCTAAATATTCCCACCAACTTTTAAACCCAGAGATATTTGTAATGTAATTCAAAGACACGGGACATTTCGCTTTGTCTTCCGTCAATGGCATCATATAACCTTTGACTCCTCTAGTTGCTCTAAGTTCCAGGGAACAGCCAAACATAACGTGAGTAAAGCTATTATACCTATTTTTAACAATACATTACTTTGTCAGTGAAAATGTTTTCTCCTGGAGAAGCAAGATTGGCTGGTTGACATTGACGACAACAACAAATCCCATGATCCCATGCTAATTTCCGATGTCATCCAAGTACATCTTTTGTTATTGTTTTGATGGAGATACCCCTAGCCAAAAACTACATATTGTACGTTTAAATAAAATTAATAAATAAATTGGGTGTGCTTGAGACAACACCTGTTTTGCATATTTGTGCTGTTGTAAGGGATTCTATTCAGGGGTTTAAAAATTTTGAGACTAGAGACGTCATCCTGAGTTGCATTTTCAGATGTATTTGGGGAAACCACTTGATGCATTTGTTGTGTTGATCTGATTCAATTGCTTTGTGATTTGTTCATTGCAAACAGCTGAAAGTCTGTAAACATTTTGATTGCAACTGTATTTCCGATGAGGCCTTAAGAGAATAGGATGTGTACTGTACCTTTCAGATTCCCCACCCAGTACAGTCAGGATTGGCCACCTCCTTGAGTCTGGCCTCTCTAGCTTTCTTCCTAGGTTCCACTTACTAGGGAGATTTTCCTAGCCACTGTGCATCACTAGTTGTTGCTTGATTTTGGGGTTTTAGGCCTAGTGTCTGTCAAAATACTGTAAACAGTTCTGTTTAAATCAAATACATTTGATTGATTGATTTGACAAAAGTTAAATAAATAAAAAGGTGTTTGTTACCGTAAGTCAGGCGCCAGGATGAAGTGACTAAGGGGGCTGTTAAAAATTATGAGGGGGCTAGTTGTTTTCTATTATATATATGTATGTTGCTATTCTATTTCGTTTTGATCATCATAAATAATAACAACAGTGCTGTTTCAAAATCTAATAATACTCTAGTGTCTGCTGAGCTGTACAAAACCTAGGGTTGCCACATTACATTTTTGTAGCTCCATATAAAATCACGAACACAAGGCACTCTTTATTTTGAGCATCCATTCCGTCAAATGCCATGCAAATCATTCTCACATTTAACTTAAGATATTAAATTCCTTAACTTCATGACTGACTCTGGTGGCAGCTACTACACATTTATCTCACAACTATATAGCCTAATAGCCAACTGTGTCAATAAATTAGCAGCCTCCTGTTTGTTGAACTTTTCATTCCAGTTATTTTCCCAAAATCTTTTGGTACAGTCGTATGCAAAGGTTTAGGCACCATTGACTATTTCCACTCCAACAGAAATATCACATCAATATTTAGTTGAGCCGCCTTTAGCAGTAATAACAGCCTCTAGATGGTTCCTATAGCCTGTAATGAGTGTCTGGATTAAGGTTTTTGGACCATTCCTCCTTGTAAATCATCTCCAGTTTAGTTAGGTGGATGGACAGCCCGATTCAAATCACCCCACAGATTTTCACTGATATTCAGGTTTGGGGACTGGGATGGCCATTCCAGAACATTGTACTTTGCATAAATGTCAGAGTAAATTTTGAGCAGTGTTTTGAGTCGTTGTCTTGTTGAAATCCAGCCCTGGTGCAACTTCAACTTTGTGACTGATTCCTCTATATTATTCTCAAGTATCTGCTGATATTGAGTGGAATTCATGCAACCCTCAACTTTAGCAAGATTCCCAGTACTGGCTCTGGCCACACTGTCCTACAGCATGATGGAACCTCCACCAAATTTTACTGTGGGTAGCAAGTGTTTGTCTTTAAATGCTGTATTATTTTGCTGACTTGTATAACACCACTTGTTATGACCAAATAACTCCATCTTTGTTTCATCAGTCCACAGTATCTTCTTCCAAAATGAAGCTAGCTTGTCCAAATGTGCGTTTCCATACCTCAAGCAACTCTGTTTGCGGCGTGTGTGCAGAAAAGGCTTCTTCCAGATCACTCTCCCGTACAGCTTCTCCTTGTGCAAAGTGCACTGAATTGTTGAACGATGCACAGTGACACCATCTGCAGCAAGATGATATTGTAGGTCTTTGGGGGTGGTCTTTTGACTGTTCTCACCATCCTTTGCCTTTGCCTCTCCGATATTTTACTTGGCCTGCCATTTCTGGCCTTAACAAGAACTGTGCCTGTGGTCTTCCATTTCCTCACTATGTTCCTCACAGTGGACAATGACAGCTTAAATTTCTGCAATAGCTTTTTGTAGCCTTCGCCTAAACCATAATGTTAAACAATCTTTGTTTTCAATTTTCAGAGTCGTTTTGATTCATTTGATTTGTTTGATTCGATTCACTTCTGAACTATTACTGTGTCCTTCAGTTATTTGATAGATCAAAATGATATTGCTGATCTAAACACACAATTGTTTTTATGAAAACCATGGAAAATGTCAGGGGTGCCTAAACCTTAGCATATGACTGTAAGATCCCCTTAAAACAGATGCCAGTGTAAACGTTATTCCATTTAAATGGAATAAGCACATACAGCACTGTCTATGATTGTGAATGTGAAATAACAGCACTATGTCAGATAACAAGATTAAAATAATTTAGGGGAAAACTTCAAAGAAGGTGTTTTATTACTGTCCTCTACTGGGCCCGGCAGGATAATTAAATCTGCAAGTGGGCATCTGAAATTACTATGAGGGCACACATTTCAGCTTGATAATAACACAGTATGATTAATGTAGATAGTATGTAATGAATACTAATCAATTGTAGCTACACTAACACAATGCATTAAATTATAGCCATACACAACCTCGCCACAATAAACAGGTTAGTTTACTGCTTTACAGCATTGACGATTAATAATACCCTGTTTAAAAAAAATATACGTTTTGACACTACAAAGCTACATGCAGTAGCCTAACATCATATGAGATGAAAAAAAAAGTGTATAATGTTCATCGCTATAATACACGTCGCTACCTACTCAACTACTGTTCAAAACCTACTCATCTTTATCAATGTAATGCAAAGCAAACATTCTGCCATAACAACATCAATAAATTTGATGCTAAATTATAAACCAAACATTTTAAATGTAATCACACCACATTACCACGCCAAGCCATTTTCCACCCATTTCCAATTTTCCGAAATATGACTGTATTAATAATGTTCTAAGTCCAGTCTCTGTGACTGTAGCCCCCTCTCTGTCACCAGTTGGCAAAACCGTTGTACAGGTGCCTTCGCTGCAGCTGGGCTAATTGAGTCAACCTAAATTAGCCTCCGTGTCTGGCTCTGGCTTCTCCCTTTCCCCGACACTGATTTTAAACTTTGTCTTGGCAAAAACACTTTCTTACATCCATCATCCAACTGTTTACCTTTATCGTTGGGGATATTTATTTTCTCAAATTTCGGGGTGAATCTCCATTCATTGGAAAAAGTGTACTTACTAGCCTAACAATTTGGAATTGATCCCACCTTTCTACTGTGTGAAGGCCAATCAAAGTTCAATTTTTACCACTCTGTAACTTTTCTTTGATATTAATCTGCTGTATTTTGCTGTAAGTTCTGTGCTGCTTGCGGCACATCATAATCATCAACGTAACAAATCGCGTTGGCCTGACTGGTTCGGCTTTCATAATTTTTTATTAGGTATTTTAAACTTAGGTTGTTATCATACCTATAGTTTGGTACCTATACTGTACCTATAGTTGCTTTTACACTGCACTTTGTCAAATGCACCAAACACTGTAAACACGTCAAATGGCCAGGAATTCCATTGAAAAGGTCCAAGGCAAACCCAAAGTCATTTCCTGGTCTCAGAAATAATGGAGCAACACCAAATTTATGTGATCTTGGGGTTTTTGGTTTTGCTTTGGTGTTTCCATCAATCAAATATTGTAGTACACGGCAAACAGTATGAGCATCTGACAAGGCATGGAGTTGTGGAGCATTTCATCATTGGAATCAGACGAGTGAGACGGTATCAAAGGAAGTGGGCCCTGGTGAGAGAGATTGTGTTGATCTGTTGTCCTTGTCACACAGACAATGAGCGAGGTATGGTCATAATAAATTAGAAAGAAGGCTTTTAGCTCCTCATCTGTCCACGTCTGTCCCCAAGACATTATTCAGTATTGTTTCGCGCTAGTATCTACTCCTCCTCTAGCCACTGCACTGTTTTCCAAGCTGACCAATTCTTTTCACACTGCTCATCCAACACGGAAACCTTTAGTCAGATCATGTGTGGGATGATTACACTCAACAAATATATTCCCTCGATTGAACTTACAGGTCCCAGATCTGCACACTAGGAGTCAATGTAGGGTGACGTGGCAAAGTAGATAATCCAAATTACAGTGCCTACAGAATATCATGATATTCCTTCTAAATAGTCACTTTTTTACAGCCTGAAATCAAAACCCATGAAAAAATGTCAAGGTTTATTTACACATTCTGCATTACAAAATTCAAGTAACGTAAAAAGGCAACATTTTGGAAACAAAAATTAAAATGTGATCAGTCCCATGATTTCATTCTTCGTACAGCCATCTTTTTACATCCAACTAATTACAACCATTGATATGTCTCTGTTAGCTTTGCACACCTAGATTGGGGAATATTTGCCCATTTTCCTTTGCAGTAATGTTTGACTTCAGTCAAATTTTGTGGTGAGCAGTGATTGACTGCTGTCTTCAAGTTCATCCACAGATTGTCAATTGGATTTAGGTCAGAGGTCTTCCTTAAGCCACTGCGTACTGTGTTTGTCATTGTTGTTTTGGAAGGTGAACCGCCTGCCCATCTTCAGCTGTCTAGCAGAGGGCCACAGGTTTTCCTCAAGAACTTGGCAACATCCATTTTCCTTTCTATCCTTTATGTTTTTATATTATTTTCTCATGCCTTCCCAATTCCCACTAACCCTGCCTTGTCGGCATATCCGCAACTCCTTGGACAGATCTGTGGGATGGTTTCATAAGTGTGTGGTGTGCTGAAGAAGTGTAGACCAACGCAGGGAGTGGTGTTCTCTGTTTATTCTAGAACACGTAAAGAAAATAACAAACACCTAGGCTGCCTTCAGCCACACATACACTAGGGCAACTTGGAAGCCCAAAACAGTTAGTTTACAAGATGCACACTCAACCATACACTAACGTAGTGCACCACGGACTGAGTATGTTTACAACATATACGGCAGATTTAACCTTCCCAGGACTGTAACTCACTGCACCTTGACGTAGGGCAACACAGATAGTTAGCTGCTGTAGATAATAGGTTAAACCTCCAAAGAATGTAGACTCAAGACACATAACACTGTGCCAAGTGAAGATGAGTACGCAATGGTCTTGAAGAACTAACAGAAAACCATCATTCACATAGGCAGTCACACTAACGATTGGATGCTGCCCAACATAGTATCCACTTACAACCAACAATGAAGCATGCCTTGTCTGGGCAGCAAACAAACTAAATAGGATACCTGATTAACATCAAACACAAACTGGTGAGGATAATTACTAATACCAGACAGGCGTGATATTCCCTACCTAACATTCCAAAATAACATAAAATGGAGACATGTATTTAAATGTCCAAGAGATGATGCCATAGTCACATAAACACAGACATACCCTAGTACATACAGTATCTCACAAAAGTGAGTACACCCCTAACATTTCTGTAAATATTTGATTATGACTTTTTATGTGACAACAGTGATGCTTTGCTACAATGTAAAGTAGTGAGTGTATAGCTTGTATAACAGTGTAAATGTGCTGTCCCTTCAAAATATCTCAACACACAGCCATTAAGGTATAAACCGCTGGCAACAAAAGTGAGTACACCCTTAAGTGAAAATGTCCAAATTGGACTCAATTAGCCATTTTGCATCCCCAGTGTCATGTGACTTAGTGTTACAAGGTCTCAGGTGTGAATGGGGAGCAGATGTGTTAAATTTAATGTTATGGCTCTCACACTCTCATATACTGGTCACTGGAGGTTCAACATTGCACCTCAGGTTCAAGAACTCTCTGAGGATCTGAAAAAAAAGAATTGTTGCTCTACATAAAGATGACCTAGTCTATAAGAAGATTGCCGAGACCCTGAAACTGAGCTGCAGCACAGTGGCCAAGACCATACAGCAGTTTAACAGGACAGGTTACACTCAGAACAGGCCACGCCATGGTCGACCAAATAAGTTTAGTGCACATGCTTAGCATCTTAATCAGAGGTTGTCTTTGGGAAATAGACGTACGAGTGCTTCCAGCATTGCTGCAGAGGTTGAAGGGGTGGGGGGTCAGCCTGTCAGTCCTCAGACCATACGCTGCACATTGCATCAAATTGGTATGCATGGCTGTTGTCCCAGAAGGAAGCCTCTTCTAAAGATGATGCACAAGAAAGACCACAAACAGTTTGCTGAAGACAAGCTGAGTAAGGAGATGGATTACTAGAACCATGTTCTGCGGTCTGATGAGACCATGATACATTTATTTAGTTCAGATGTTGTCAAGTATGTGTGGCGGCAACCATGTGGGGAGTACAAAGACAAGTGTGTCTTGCTTATGGTGGGAGTGTTATGGTCTGGGCCTGCATGAGTGCTGCCGGCACTGGGGAGCTACAGTTCATTGAGGAAGCCATGAATGACAACATGTACTGTGACATATTGAAGCAGAGCATGATCCCCTCTCTTTGGAGACTGGGCTGCGGGGCAGTATTCCAACATAATAACGACCCTAAACACACCTCCAAGATGACCACTGCCTTGCTAAAGTAAATTTGATGGACTGGCCAAGCATGTCTCCAGACCTAAACCCTATTGAGCATCTGTGGGGCATCCTCAAATGGAAGGTGGAGAAGGTCTCTAATATCCACCAGCTCCATGATGCCGTCATGGAGGAGTGGAAGAGGACTCCAGTGGCAACCTGTGAAGCGCTTGTGAACTCCATGCCCAAGAGGGTTAAGGCAGTGCTGGAAAATAATGGTGGCCACACAAAATATTGACGCGATGGGCCCAATTTTGAAAGTTTTCACCTAGGGGTGTACTCACTTGCCAGTGATTTAGACCTTAATGGCTGTGTGTTGAGATATTTTGACAGCAAATTTACACTGTTCCAAGCTGTATACTCACTACTTCTCATTGTAGCAAAGTGTAATTTCTTCTGTGTTGTCACATGACAAGTTATAATCAAATATTTACAAATATGTGAGGGGTGTACTCACTTTTGTGAGATACTGTATATATTTATGTACATTTAAGTTTCATGCACAACCCCATGCTTTGCCCACATTGGTGTCATGACAGACAGCTCCACAAGGCACTGTACATATACTCCTCCAATTCTGTACAAACAAAAACAAACATGAGTAAAATTGTAGGTTTTAATACATGATTTCAAATCCTTTTGTAGTCAATGACTGCCTGATGTCTGGAATCACCAGATGCTGGTTTCTTCCCTGGTGATGCTCCCCAGGCCTTCACCACAGCCGTTTTTAATTCCTGCTTGTTCTTGGGGTGTTTTGGCTTAGCAAAAGACATGCGTGCTCAATTGGATTCAGATCAAGTAATTGACTTTGCCATTGCAGACTGAATCTGAGCAGATATTACAGCCTGACTTGCTTCACTGGCAGTGACAGCTCTTTGGACTACATATTGATGGTTAACAGCAATAGATTCTTAATGCAAATTAACTAATGAGTGAATGACATACATCTGGCAATGGAACAGCTAAGCAGCCAACTGTCCAATTACCTTTGGTCTCTTTAAAGGGGGGGACCACATACTGTATAAAAGGTGTTGTAATTCCTACACCGTTGACTTGATTTGGAAGTCAATTAAAACAAAAATCTACACTCATTCTTTATTTAATTTCAACTAATATATGCTGTGGTAGACAGATGAAAATAATAATAACTTTGTCAACAAATATATATGTATATTACCACACTGTATAATATCTGAACAATAACACAGTGTATTTCAAATGTTTTTATGTGTAACACCCATGTCTACACAACAGTAACGTCTTTGGCACTGTGTCTAGCTATGCATGACTGGTTTGGGAGGATTTATATGAATGTGGCATGTGTTTGTGACTGTGTGTGTGTTTGTGAGTGTGTTTGTCTGTATAAAATGTCTTTTAGACTGGTGCTTTAAATGCTCATGACCAGACCCTGTGGGGCTGTGTAACCTTGAGCTGGTTAGCTTGGGTCAGTGGACAGGCAGGCTCAGCAGGGCCTGTAGCTCTGGGTCACTGCAGACACACTGACAAGATGAGGAGTAGGACTGATAGGAGTTGATGTCTTCAAAGGACAGACACTAAGTAAATACAAAATATACTGCACTGTTCTTTTTCCACCGTATACTCCACCTTGTTTTCCTACCTTAAAATATCAAATTAAAGTGGCGCTGTTGAGGCAAAAAATGTCCCCAAAAATTGTGCCGCATGCCTTTAAATTGTATTCCTCCAAACTATGAATTTCATGGCTGAGATACGTTAGTGATTACTTGCATATTCAGTCCAAAACAATGATTTTGTTAGCCCTAGACTGCATCTTTAATGGTAGTTCCATGCTAAAATATTTTTTTTGTACATACAGTGCAAGTCTTTGAGTATTTGGACAATGATACACAAGTTATTTTGTTTTCTCTTGTTACAGCACATTAGATATTAAATTAAACAAAGACTAGGATGTTAAAGTGCAGACTGTCTGCTTTGAGGGTATTTATATCCATAAACTGTGTAGAAATTATCTACAATAACTTTATAAATATTCCCCCATGTTAGGGGATTTTAGTAGCAAGCCATAACAACAACTTGTCACTTTCCAAATTGTCATGAAAGGAACTGCAAGTTTTTTGTGATTAATGGCAATTGTGTAATATATTTTGAAGCTGTATCGTTTTTTCTGTATTTGTAATTCAATCTTATCGGCTACCATACGTTTTCCAAAAACCTGCGGTGAAAATACATCTAGATTCAGAAGATGCGTTTGGTTGACTTCCTGGTATTTATTTGTCCCATTCTATTATTCTATTGACTCGATTCAGAGATCCACTTGCTTTAAAACTAACATTTTTGGCCCTATCTTGCACCCAGCACAATTTACTTTTTACACAGACGCATGTATCATTCCTATTTTGCACCCGACGCACAGGGGACCTTTTCCTACACAGACTCGCGTCGGAAATTAGGGAATGAATTTGCGTTCCTGATGAATGTTCAGCAAAATGAAGAAGCGTTTTCCAGCGAAAACGTTCCCTGGTGCTATTTTGCAGTTCCCGAAATCCATTCTGCCACAGACCAGGAAAAACCTAGTTAAAGGTCAGTTGTGTGTTATTCAGATGCTATTTCAAGGGTGCATGCTTAGCCATAATGTAGCATGTGCACAAAGCGCATACACTTTGCTCCTCTCATCTACACAGACGCAGCAGTTATTACCCCAGTATTACCACAAGGGGGAAAACATTGTGGTTTCCGAAGATGTGAAAAAATAGTCATACATCTAGTGTACACAGTTACCCAAATTATTCAGAATGAATTATTCACACTAATATACATCAACCGCAAGGGAACCCATTCAATCAACAAGTCATTTGCGATGCTAATAGTTAAATCACCCATGACTTTTCGAATTGCCCTGGCTCAAGCCACGACTCATTTATGCTGGCAAACTCTGCCATTCCTGCCATCTTTGAGGGAAATCCCCCCTTTGATGGGTGGCTGTGAAGGGGACAACGATTATCTGTTAAAGACATTACTGATGACACCACTTATGATGCAGCAACAGTGCGTGAAATTCTGTTTAATCAAAAACACACACAAACGCGCAGTGTAGCCTAATTGAACGAACATTCAGCACAATGAAAATGCGCTTCAGGTGTTTGGATAGGACAGGAGGCACTTTACAGTACTCAAAACGTTGCAGTATTCTATGTGGCTTGTTGTTTTTTACACAACATTTCCATGAATCATGGATGTGTTAATGACATAAATGAGGAAATATTAGAGGACGTAAGGAGACGTGATTTTGAAATGCACGTGCCTTTGCCGCTTAACCCAAATGCCCCAGCAGCAATTGGAGGAGAGCTTATTTGACAGAAGAATGAGGTAAGCAAAGTCATCTCGTTCTAATGGTAGACTACATTGCAAAAATATCACCATGCATTCATAAACTTGTGATTCAGTGAGAGTGAGCCCAAATCATTGGAAAGTATGTATTTGTGACATTTTTAATTTGCGTTTTGTGAAAAATAATTAATAGCAATCCGCCATAGAACAAACGCGCCTGCTCTGAGATGACGCTCTGATTGGTTTATTGCATGTTATGCCCAAACCACACCTATGACTAATGTAGCTACTTCAGACCTACCCATTTTAGATTTGCATTGGGCGCAAGTGTCATTTATCCGCCGGCATAATAGCACCAGCGCCCGGGACCCACCCACAATGTCACTTGCGTTTCAAATAGTTAAAATAGTGCCCTTTGTATTTTCAAAAATATTGCAGTGACGTCGGTGGCCGAGTTAGGAAACTCTCTGAGGTGTTTTTAGTGACTTTTGTGTTGGAAACATGACCGTAACAATAATTTTGAGCTGTTTAGGGGTCTGGTGTGTTCTTTTAAGCCAAATTCAAATGAGACGAGATGCAATAGTCTGGGGTATATAGCCAAATGAGGGGAAAAAAGGAACTGGCATCTCACCTAATGTGTGAAAATTGGTGGAGGGGTATGTTTTTCAACATGCCTTGCTGCTGGACCTGGCTTACATATCTTCATTGGTGATGTGCCATCTGACGACTGCATTATAATACGTTCTTAAGTTTACAGAAACAAGCAAATGTCTCTAAATTCGTTGAGCAGTTCTTTATCACAGTGCTAGAGAAGGACCATAAACATACTTCCAAAGCAACTAGGGAGTTCTTCAGGGTCAAACAATTTTAACTTTTTCACTGGGAAGTTAATCCCCAGATTTAAATCCAATTAAATTTGCCTTCATTTTATTAAAGATGAGATTAAGCCAAAAAGACCTCAAACAAACAAAAAGTGATGTCTTGAGTACAGGCCTGGCAGAGTATCAGCAGAGTAGATACCCAGCATTTGGTGGGGTCAGTAGGATAAAAACTTCATACTTTAATTGCGGTCAATTGATATTTTAAGAAATATTAAACATAAATGCTTCATTTGAACATTACATGAATCTGTCTCAAATGTAAAAAAGCATGTACCAGATTAATGATGGTATGATTTTTTTCTACTCATAGTAGTTGTTTGATCTCAAATTAAATGTTTTGGTGTATACGGCTAGACGAATAAAGAACTATTCACTGTCCAAATAATTATGGAGGTCATTGTAGGTCATGCCACTTGTTTGCTACAACAACTTGCTGTAAACTGTGGAAACGTTCTTTCATTTTGTCATTGTAAAGAACAACAGATTCAACTCCACATACTGTAGCCTGAATGCCCTCTCCAGTCTGTTGTACAGCAAAATATTCTAAAACTAACTAGTTGTGTCTGGATTGGTTTTGTCTTAAACCATCTAATGTCTATAAATTAGACATACTTTCAAATAATGAAGCAACAGCACATTCATGAGTGAACCCAAACCTGACACTCACATGATTGACATTCAATAGCTTTGAAGTTTAATGATGAAATAAAAACATGTCTTTGATTAGAAGTAGTTACAAAATACGCTCAAAGACATCAAAAGCTGTAGTAAACAGGAAGTTTATAATACAGGGTATTACTTTTGCATTTAGTTCTTAGAGACATAATCTCTCTTTTTTTGTTACGGTGCCTTTCAGGTACTTGGAGACTTTCACTGTGTGAAACACAATCTGTATGCAAAGGACATGGAACCCAGAGGTTGGGTAGTCACGATTCATTATGAGATGCCTAAAGCAGCCTTTACCTTCCCTCAGCACCACAATGTCACATTTCATTGATTTTAATTTGGGACAACTTCAGATGAAGCAGAGATAAAATTAATTTATATTAGAATGCCTGACTTGGCTTGTTTTGCAGATGGGCGTCTAAAAGTTTGTCAAATTTTGGCAAGCAATTTCTCAAGCTGAAACATATGTTACTCTTGATGGAAATTCCTTAAGATTGTCGAAGCATTTTTTCCCAAAAACATGAGGGACAATTTATTGCACTCCTTCATTTAAACAGCCATGGTTAGGGAGGCTAACAAGTGAAGTTGTTGGAAATCATTCCAGTTTCAGATTTTTTTTAAAGCTTCTACTTTCTTATAGGTCCAGTGCAATCAGAAATGTGATTTTCCCCGTAGTTTTTTGTTTTAAATGAGGTCAAAATAACACATGTTGAAAATTATGATCAATTATGATTACTTCATCATTGTGAGCATCCATTGCAAAAATAATGTGCCAAAACACACCTGAATTACTAAAAACCCCTGTTGGGGCAATTGTTTGATTTACTTTTGTTTTGCACAAATAGGGAGATTCTGTATAAGAAAGTATTGCATTTTCTAAATTATGCAACCAATAGGTATACCTACTCTCAATATAAGATGTTCTTCAACCTCAAAGTAATTGTTTGATATCAAAATATAAGCTTTCGGTGTTAAGTGAAAAACATAACAAAATGATTTACTGTCCCAATACTTAGGGAGGATACTGTACATTCTCAAATCAATTCATTACACATAAACTAACGATTTAAAATGTCAAAGACACATGCAGTAATGAAATAAAATGTCAGAGACTGCATGGGGACTTTCAACTAATTTGTTGTTATTTGTTTAGTAGCAGCAAATGGAGAATGTGTCTAAGGAGATAGATATTGACATTTCATCTCTCCTTCTGACAGAAGAGCCTCAGGTCTATACTACAGTATTGAATGAGACACTGTCATTAGTCTGAAAGGAAACTAATACGGCAAGGAACATAGCCATCCTCATCTAACTCCCTACAAACAACACACATCTTCCCCTAACTCGAGTGAAAATGCTAAGTATATTATTTTTGTGTTTGTTTTATACAGTGTGTTTCTGTTTGAGGCAGTATAGAGGCTGGCAGAGGTGTGGTTAGGGTTGGCTGGCGGAGATGTCCTCAGAGTGTGTCCTTCTATCTGCTCTGGACCTGGCTAACTCAGGAGCTGGGGGGCCCCAGGACCTTGGGCTCAAAGCCAGGTGCCAGCAGGCAAGAACATGAGGTGCTAATTGAAGCTTGAAAGGCCTGATTTTTTCTTGTTTTTCTTCCTGAGACATGTCAAGATCTCTGCATCACTGCATATGCTTAAAACTTAATGCTGTGCGTCAGCGGTATATCAGTGAACCAAATAGAAAGAGAAATAAGAGTTTACTGAATTGTTCTTTTTAATAAAGAAATATATATATTTTTTGCGAAATCTTAATGAAGGGTGATATCCATTAGAGTGTTTTGAAGTCGCTGTTCACTGTTATTTAGATTCCATTTCCATGAACGTCGCTCTGCCTGTTTCTCACGACGTACCCCCCACCCAGCCTTCTTTCCTCTTGATTCTTCTGACTGCTGGTAATGAGGGTGTTGAGGAAAAACTGCTCTTTCCACCCAAACAAAATGTCTCCCAGTTTTCTATTCACTGCCTACGTCATGCGTCCTGCAGGGCCTTATGAATGAGAATTGCTCCTGGTGAACGGCCCCCCTGTTGAATCGCACAATATTGTTCCTAATGGCTCAAGAATTTCTCTCATTTCATGATAAAGGATATGATTCACTCTGTTTACAAATCGCTTATCTCTGAATGCATCTCCCAGGACTCAGGGGAGAGCTAGCTTATGCATTAAATACAAAATGAAAATATACCAGCAGCTGTGAGCAGCATTGACGGGGGTTTGCAAGATGACACATTGAACAGGGTACTCTGTGGCCAAATTTGAATGTAGCAACACATTATTACACTCACCGGCCAATTCATTATGTACACCTATTCAACTGCTCGCAAACACAAATATCTAATCAGCCAATTAACAGGTCAATGCATGTAGGCATGTAGACATGGTCAACATGATCTGCTGAAGTTCAAACCAACCATCAGGATTGAGAATAAAGCTGATTCAAGTGACTTTGAATGTGGCATGGTGGTTGGTGCCAGACAGACTGGTTGGAGTATATCAGAAAGTGTGTCTGAACGGACAAGTCGTCGAACCTTGAAGCAGATGGGCTACAGCAGGAGATGACCACACAGAGTGCCACTCCTGTCAGCTAAGAACAGGAAATTGAGGGTACAATTAGCACCCACCAAAATGAAACGTGCAATATGTAATTTCTGGCCGCCAGGGGGCTCTCAATCAAAACAATAGCAAAAGATGTACTTGGATGACGTTGGGAGGTTGCGTGGGATCATGGGTTTTGCTATCGTCGTCAATGACAACCTTCCAATCTAGCGTCTCCGGCAGAAAAAATGTTCACTGACAAAGTAATATATTGTTAAAAAAATTATAACTTTATTCAAGTTATGTTTGGCGGCTCCCTGGAACTTAGAACAACTAGAGCAGTCACAGGTTATATGATGCCATTTACGGGCGACAAAATGAAACGTCCCGTGTCTTCGAATTATATTACAAATTTCTCTGGATTTGAAAGTTAGTGGAAACATTTAGGATAATGTAAGTACACAACTAAGAAATATATATAATATATGTATAGTGATGTTTGCTTTTAATGCAAAGTATGTATTTTGTTATTGTTTTGATTGATATTAAATATTGTAACTTTAAGGAATATAATCTTAGGAAAAAAGTAGCCTGGTTGGATGAGCCTCGATTTCTGCTGTGACATTCGGATGGTAGGGTCAGAATTTAGCGTAAACAACATGAAAGCATGGATCCATCCTGCCTAGTATCAATGGTTTAGGCTTGTGGTGGTGTGGGGGATATTTTCTTGGCACACTTTGCACATTCCTTAGTACTAACATTGTTTAAATGCCACAGCCTACCTGGGTATTTTTGCTGACCATGTTCATCCCTTTATGACCACAGTGTATCAGATCTCAGTCCAATAATGCACCTCAAGGATGTGGTGGAAAGGGAGATTTGCATCATGGATGTGCAGTCGACAATCTGCAGGCACTGTGTGATGCAATAATGTCAATATGGACCAACATTTCTGGGAAATGTTTCCAGCATCTGGTTGAAGCTATGCCAGGAAGAATTAAGGCATTCTGAAGGCGAAAATGGGTCCAACCTGGTAGTATCAAGGTGTACCTAATGAAGTGGCTGGTGAATGTATTTGTCTTAAACATGCTATTGTTGCCGGGAGTGTAACCTTCTTATAAATTTGCTAAGCCTGTTTGCCCCTGAGCTCTCAAGCCTAGCTACATTACATTTTGTAGCAGGAAATTCAGAGAAGCCATAGTCTCGAACCACTGACTAACATGATGTAGTTTGTCCTACAAGGCAGCGACTTAAGCAAATTACACTCCTAAAGTGTTTGGTTTTTTGTTGTAAAAAAAGTAGTAAATGTCCCAATATAATCCTATTTATTTCCAGGTTTTTACACTACAATAATGTGGAAATGTCCAATGTGGGTGAATACCTATGCAAGGGCACTGTACTCTATATTTACTCCTCCAATTCTGAGTAAATACTTACTATGACAAGGGAAGGTTTAGACCTGAATATGTTGGGCTAGGTTCGAGATGTTGTTTGTGCTCCACTGTGGTTTCTCATTCCTCATGGCAAACAGTCACACATCTTGCAGTCAAAAATCTTTAAAGTCTTTCATTTCACTGTTGCAACAGCTGATGTTAGCTAACG
Organism: Umbra pygmaea; assembly: GCA_016801145.1. Lineage (NCBI taxonomy): Eukaryota > Metazoa > Chordata > Actinopteri > Esociformes > Umbridae > Umbra > Umbra pygmaea. The sequence continues at coordinate 39,149 of JACXGM010000690.1, read as the reverse complement.
TACTTCCCTAGCTCTCCACTCAATATAGTAAAATATAAGCCTACTAGTAGAAAATGGGTACAAGTACCCTCATTAATTGTGTAGGCTGCTATGCTACTTTTTCTCTTGGGCGATAAACTTGTTTGTCATGTTATTTAACCCAGGTGACACGGTAGTGATACAGTTCAATTGTCCAGTGTGGGATCAACGTGTCATGCATGTCATTTGCCCTGGCTTGTGCATCCCAAGGGCACTGAAGCAAGCACCAGCTATAATGTTCACTCTCTTTGACTATGTTACTCATAGCCTCTATGCTTCAGTTATTTTTCTGTCCAAGAATAACAATGTGTTTCACAGGCATTCTGGGAAACCAGCACATAACCTTACATCCAGATAGTTCTTCATTCAAAGGCACCTACTTTGAGTCAAAGATGTATTGCAGCAATTTTATGAATTTTTCTTTCTTCACCTTGTTCATAGTTATTCATTATTATAGTAATACTTATTTCTAAAGCAATGGGGTTCTCCTTCTCCAGTGCATCTGTGATAATGTTGATTACCATGGCCAACCCTACGCCACAGTGACTAACAGAAGTAATTAGGGTTAAGTGCCATGTTGAAGGGCACGTCTACAGATTTCTCACCTTGTTGATGCTGAGATTTGAAAAACAAACCTTTCACATACTGCTCTAACTCTCCAACCAAAAGACTATCTGCTGCACTATAACTTTCTAAGCACTCTGAAGATTACCACTGTTCAACAGTAATGATAGGGTAGGGTGAGTTATGAGCCTGTGCTTCATCTCTCATCTGCCGCTATATTCTCACCTCTTTCATTCCCGAAAATCCTTTTATTGCTTATTCACAGGGTTGTTTTTTATCAGTGGAGCAATCCCTGCAATGTATTAGACCAGAGCCTAAAGGGGAACTGGCAGCATTTGAACTACTTTGCAAATTTGAAAGAGACAGACAATAAGAATATGTCAAATATATGAAATACAATTATATGCTCCAAAAAACTATATTTTTTAAAACTATAAAACAATATATTTATATATATGTATATATATACACACACTCACCTAGGATTATTAGGAACACACGTTCAATTTCTCCTTAATGCAATGATTTACTCAACCAATCACATGGCCGTTGCTTCAACGTATTTAGGGGTGTGGTCCTGGTCAAGACAATCTCCTGAACTCCAAACTGAATGTCAGAATGGGAAAGAAAGGTGATTTAAGCAATTTTGAGTGCGGTATAGTTGTTGGTGCCAGACGGGCCAGTCTGAGTATTTCACAATCTGCTCAGTTACTGCGATTTTCATGCACAACCATTTCTAGGGTTTACAAAGAATGGGGTGAAAAGGGAGAAAAAAACTCCAGTATGCGTCAGTCCTGTGGACGAAAATGCCTTGTTGATGCTAGAGGTCAGAGGAGAATGGGCCGACGGCTTCAAGCTAATAGAAGGGCAACTTTGACTGTAATAACCACTCGTTAAAACTGAGGTATGCAGCAAAGCATTTGTGAAGCCACATCACGCACACATGGCCGCGGGAACTAGGGGTGCTGAGGGTGCTGCAGCTGACAGCACCTGAATTTAAAATGAAGACTTGAAAAAAAAGTTTTGTTTTTCAGACGGTTTTTAATTTTACACCTTTATTCATAAAATTGTTCAAAATATAATTTCGTTTATTATAGTATTTATACATTTTGAATATCAGATTTCTTTACAAATCCGTCAGAATTTAAAAAAATCTAATCTAAAAATGAATCGGAGTCTGATAGCAGAAGGACTGTTGATGATGGTCTAACTCCCAGCACCTCATCGAGCTGTTTAACGTTACTTGGAACAGAAAATGAGCGGGATGTTGTTGATGACGCTAGCCGAAGGCAGGACCGGCGGTAAGACTCTGTATGTGCCCCCCAAACCTTGAGCTCCCCCCGAGGGTCCAACGTTAACTTTTTTATCACTGGCCCGGACTGAATTATTTCTGGTCCAAATTAGGTAAAAATAAATAAAAATCTGTGAATCTTTACATAAACGCAGGGTTAATTGTGTGTGTGTGTCCAAAAAAATGACATCCATTAATGTATTTTCCCCTCTTCACAACATGGTAGGTGAGACGCACAATTTTGTGCATCTCAAACTAAGTGCGGCTGAGTTCACACGTTTTGTGAAGTTCCCGAATAACAACAAAATTACCAATAACGGGAGTTCATTAGTAACCAGAGATCAATGATATGAATAGAAATAATATAAAATGATTAATTAACTAGTTAGTTATAAACTCACATTACCTGGTTTAGGTTTCATTAGGAGCTTCCCAAAACGGGTATCCCCAGACGCAATTAGTTGTTAAACCACAACAATTACTGCAGTAATTGGGTAATATGAACAAAATATATTGTCAGGATAATCTCTTTTTTCTTTGTAATTTTTCCAGATTTTCTTCCCTTCCCAATTCACTTTCTAATTCTGCCTTGTCCGCAGCTCCTTAACTCCTTGTTTAGTCGGATCATGCACAGCCAGGATGAATACGTTCACCAACTATACTTCTGCGATTGAAATACAGGTGCCTTTAAACTATAGAATGCATGTATCACAATAATTTAAACAACCTTTTCATGGAATTCAAAGGATTTAGAAGTAGTACATGTAATGACTGTATTTAAGATTATTATATAAATAGGCAAAATTTACATTTAATATTAGTAATTTTTCCGTAATCAACAACAACGATAGGGATGATTTCTAACAAGAACGCTTCTGTGCTGCTCCATTAAGGTTTGAAAAGACGCAGTAAAATCAGATTTGTTTATTTGCCCTTGTTTAATTCCTAAAAAGATCAAAAAAAAAGTATTAAACTGTTTTACCGAAATCACCTATATTTGGCAAATGTCCACAGTATAATAACAGTAATAAAAATCAGTTAAAACCGTAAATAATACGGTTAATTTGCTGCCAGTACTTATTCCATTATTTTACGGACAATACATTAACGGAAAAATACTTTGAACACAGTAGATGTCCGTTGAAAGTAACAGTTCTTTGTGATAATGGATATTTACTGTGTTCACAAAGTATTTTTCCGTCATTGTTTTGATAGACATGTCCGTAATGAAAAATGTACTGGCAGCAAATTAAGAGCTCCTTTTTACAGTTTTTTTAGGGATTTTTCTTACAATTAACTGAATAACGGTGTCGGTGTTCAATTCATTTATTCTCGACCCACGTAAACTGTTTTTTCGATCTAAATGATCACATTCTTTTTAGCCCTGCGCTAATGGATACAACATTTTTATTGGTTAAAACAGACAAGCATTCAAATATTAATGGTCAAAAAGACGATACCGGTTTTGCCAAACACAGAGGGAGAAGGAACCGCATATGACAAACATATGTTTTATTTTGAGATAAGATTAAAGGGTGGACAAATATGACGAGCAAACCTTTTAATACGAGACTTAAATGGCAAAATTGAGCACTGACTCTATGGGCAAGTGACTAAGTTGTTTACTGGCCCTGAAGTTAGTTCTTACTGACCTCGGGCCATCATGCTGAACCCTGACCACCCCCCCCAGCACCCCCCTGATAAAAGATGTTCCCGTGGCTATGCACGCACAACCTTGAGGCGGATGGGCTACAACAGCAGAAGACCCCACCGGGTACCACTCATCTCGACTACAAATAGGCAAAAGAGGCTACAATTTGCAAGAGCACACTAAAATTGGACAGTTGAAGACTGGAATAATGTTGCCTGGTCTGATGAGTCTCGATTTCTGTTGGGTAGAGTCAGAATTTGGCGTAAACAAAATGAGAACATGGATCCATCATGCCTTGTTACCACTGTGCAGGCTGGTGGTGTGATGGTTTGGGGGATGTTTTTTTTGGCACACTTTAGGCCCTTTAGTGCCAATTGGGCATCGTTTAAATGCCACAGCCTACCTGAGCATTGTTTCTGACCATGTCCATCCCTTTATGGCCACCATGTACCCATCCTCTGATGGCTACCTCCAGCAGGATAATGCACCATGTCATTAAGCTCGAATCATTTCAAATTGGTTTCTTGAACATGACAATGAGTTCACTGTACCAAAATGACCCCCACAGTCTCCAGATCTCAACCCAATAGAGCATCTTTGGGATGTGGTGGAATGGGAGCTTCGTGCCCTGGATGTGCATCCCACAAATCTCCATCAATTGCAAGATGCTATCATATCAATATGGGCCAACATTTCTAAAGAATGCTTTCAGCACCTTGTTGAATCAATGCCACATAGAATTAGGGCAGTTCTGAAGGCAAAAGGGGGTCAAACACAGTATTAGTATTGTGTTCCTAATAATCCTTTAGGTGAGTGTGTATATATATATATATATATATATGGCTTTCGACATACCGGTAGTTTATATTTGTCAGAAAATGTTATAAAGGGCAACATTTTATTAAGGGTAAAATATTCTAATATAATTTCATGTTGTTTAAATGCTGTCAGTTCTACTTTAAGCAACAACAAAGTGTATTATTGTTCTCGTCCAATTTTTTTCCCCACTAACCCTGCTACATCGCAACTCCGCAACCCCCTCCAACATATGAGTGATGCTGAAGGGTGCTCACATGGTTCCTCCAACCACAGAGCTGGACAATTCCTTTAGCACTGCTCATCCATCCACGGAAGCCTTTATTCAGCTCATGTACGGGATGATTACGTTCACTGATTTTATGTCCGCGATTGAGGCACCCGATCTACACATGGGTTCGCTGGAGAGTGACGTGGGAAGTTACATAATCTAACTTACTTACAGTATCCCAAATCCCGGGCAGCGCTATGCCAATTTGCGCTGCCTCATGGTGGGGGTCCAGGCAAAGTTGGAGAAGCCATAGTCAGGCTCAAACCACTGACTGTCATGGCATAGTTTGTGCTGCAACTACGCCCCCCGTGTTATTTCGATTTTTGGGACAAATGAAGGAATTTAAATTTTCTCATTCGTTAATTCAATTGTGATTTCTCTCCCTATGTTTCAGGGTCCTATCGATAATGACACCGTGGTCCATGTGGCTATCATAGCAGAAAGCCAGAGGTAGGTCACACAGGAGCAGAGAATAATGTGTATGTTTGTGCATGTGCATGTGCATGTCACTGTGCATGAGAGGGTGTGTATAGGCTAATGTGTGGTTGGTGATAAAGCCAGTCATTTGATCCATCTCTTTTTCACTCATCTGTGGTGTAATTGCGGCGTGCACTTTAACCGCATGGCCAGTGCACATTCTTCGTCCCTCAGTGCCCTCATTTAACCCTGGAGTCACGAGAGGGAGGTTAAATGTGTTGCCTGGCTAGTTGAAGCCTGTTAAACTAACCCACAGTTCGAATCAGATCGTAGGTCATCGTTCACAGTTAACCTAGTTCTGTCTTTTTTTAGCCTGTTTGCTTACTCCCAACATGAACCTAATGTTTGTTTTAGAAGATTTCCATCAGATGCAGCTTATTTGCCTTTGGCTGCGCTGATAGTTGAGTATGCTAAGCAGTCGCAGGTGTGTTGCCTAAACAGTGAGTTGTGTTGTGTTCCAGACTGCAGGTGTTCCTGAACACGTACGGCATCCAGACCCAGACTCCACAGCAGGTCGAGCCCATTCAGATCTGGGCTCAGAGAGAACTGGTCAATGTGAGTAACACCACATCATAAATAAATAAGTTATATCTCTATGGGTAAAACCACATCGTAATGAAGGACCGCAACCAGCGCATGCATTAGTTGTTTATTTCTGCAGGGAGATGAGCATGCGAGATATTAATGAACTTTTTTCTGAAGGAACTGTAGGTAATACACCTGATTTAGAAAGTGATATTCAAATCAATCGGTCAATTCATCTGACGTCCGAGGCCATCTATCAGTTTGTCAGCCGAGCATGGGCTTAGTCAATTCATCTGAATGCCAATCCGGAATCCAAGTCCTGTTAAGATCTGCTTCTTGGTTGGTCAGTCAGTGAGGCTGGAGATCGGTCACTGTGATTGATCACTTGGCCGATGATTCGATCTACATGTCACTCTGGCAAGCAGCACATTCTTCCTGTGGGATGGCTGCACGGTGTATTCTGTATAATTATTGTACAGTTGCCTTTCCCAGTATATAAATTACTGGGAAATTTATATACTGGCTCCCACCAGTAAACTGGTGCCTCCCACCTGTAAACTGGTCTGGTGTCGAGTAGCATGCAGAATATTCAATCCCATGCATCGAATGTTCATGACGAGTCTCCGATCCAAGTTTATTTTCTGCCTGCTTCATCTTTCCGCACCTTTCGATTGTGTTTACAACAGCTGCTTGACGACAAGAGCGCAGCAATTACATCCAGCAGCATGTTATTTTTCTCAACCCAGGCGGCATTGAAAAACAGCCTCCGAAATAGCTTCTATTTGCCTCGGTAACACCCCCCCCACAACCCCTCTGCATGACTTTTGACCCCTCTTGCGGCCATCATATCTATAAAAGAGACATCCCCTCAGACCTGTGCAGGTTTCAGATGAATGGAGACAATATGCCGGTGAAGTGCTCGGTTACAACAGTCCCCGTTTTTTAGCGGCCCTCTTTCATCACACAACGTAATGACACACTCGGAACGTTGCCGTCTTGATGGCATTAGCAGCCATCACATTAGCGGTGCACTTCGCATTTAATTGCGGAGAGGGCTTTGTGATGCGCGCCGTGTCCTGTGAGTGTTCATTGGTATTCCTCAGGCAGGGACAGAGAGCTGTGAGTGCAGACAGAGGTTCACACAACGCAGCTCCTCAGACTGGCCTCCTGGTCAGGGGCGCTGGGAATTTGATATGCGACTTAATTCTGAATTATGTTTCTTATTTGTGTGAACTCTGCTTCTTTTCACTATTACCATAATATTCTGTTAATTGCTTGACTCCCCTGTTATCTTTTGTACTTTCCATCCATGTATAATTTGTTTCTAGCTAGTTTCAAATTGGAAGAGTATGTGGGGGGGCATAGCACCATCTAGTGTTAGAATGTACACGTAGCATTCTGGTTAGATGAGTGAGTGCTGCAGAGAGCTCCATTTTCTGCAGTGACAGAGAAGGTGTTATTGACCAGGAGTCTCTAATTGCATTGATCATGAGGAATAATTGCCCTATACAGTGGGGTGTATTACAGCATAGGGGCTAAGTGCATCCCATAATGTCTCATTCAATCTGACTCAGGCCATAGGGTCCGTTGTCTCTACACACGACTGGATCAGGTGCTTTTAAAATCAATGTCCTTAGTGTGGTTTGTTGCATTGTGGATCGGCCACAATTGTTCTCACCACACTTACACACAGGCGGCTCACTTTTGATTTCAATTGTCTCTGAGAAAAGGACACAGTGCCCGTCCATAGCTAAAATAGAATAACATATTCAGGTATTAGAAAATAAAAACAAATGTCCAGTGTTGCATCAGGAGAACAGCAGGTTACAGATGAGAGCTGAGCAGACTGACAGGGTTTGCTTACTGAAGGAGCTTGTTGACGTTAAGCTTACCTACATGGGGACTTTATATTTCTACTCTGACAACTCTCCGTTAGGCCCACCTACACTATGCTACTAAAAAACTGATATGTTTGTTCAGCTGCCCAGAGCGATCAGAGGCAGGCTCTGCAAGGGTGATTAATTACTGACACGTCTCAACTTTAGAAGGTAATTTTAGAATAAGGATTACAGCGAAAGAAAATCGCCAATGATTGAACTTAGAGACGCAAAAAAGACAACAGACGCCTTCACCTTCTTGCCATTTAAAAAAAGCTGAGCTTTGATTATGATCTCTATCCCATTTAGCTTAGTGTTGTAAAATCTGAAGATTGGATATGTGATAGAAAGGAAGGAAAGCACGGTAGCCATGTAATAGCTGCCCTGGTTGGTCCTTAAGGAATAGCCGGATGGGAGTTTGATATCGCTGTGTTCCATTTGTCTGCATTTTTGTTAGAATGTGTGGTTGTAAGCTGTACTGGGCCAATATGTTATGTGTAATTGTAAACAGGGCTTTTGAAATCGAGACATAAATATGGATGCATTTGTATGTTCCTCCCCCAGGCTTACCGATTCCTGGCCATCAATAAGAAGCTGGGTCTGAGTGGGCGTCCTGAGAGACCAGTGGGCTGTATGGGTACTTGCAAGGTGAGTGTTCACTGCTCGATACCACCATGTGGTCAGAGATCACAGGCGTCCACCACCTCCTCACTTCAAAGAAACAACCTACGCTCAGAATCCCAGCCAGTAAAATGTACATCTGTAGTGCACAGACATATTTTGTATGCTGTATATACTTCTAGATATCTGCCTGGAATTTAACTCTGTACAAATTGCTGCCTTTCTGCGATATTTTTGTGCATGGTGAACACATTTGTTATTTAATTTTGTAATGCACTTTGATATTTTGAGTTGCTGGCATGAAACATTTCTTGGAATTTTCTTTAGTGAAGGTCGTTGAAATGAGTGAACACAGCTGAATTGCATTCAAACAAAACCAACAGAATTACCAACTAAATCAATCACTGGTTGACTTATTACCGAGGCAATATTTTAATGGAACATTTATGAGTTCTGATGGAATAGGGCGGCCTGCCAGAGGGCATTATGATCAACTTTTTGTTTGTTTGTGCATTTCGCTCATGCTTGTGTGCGGGTGTGTGTGTTTGTGCTGGTGTTTGCATGTGTGTTTCTAAAGGAGAGGTTGTGTGTTAGCTTTAGTTACTGCATGTGTCTATTTGCAGTACTGTAATGTCCAGCTTGTGTGTTCTCTCCTCAGGTTGTTTTATGTCCTGTCCACTGTAATGTATAAGTCGGTATCTCTGGGCCATCCATCTTGGCCTGCAGGCTCAGGTAATGCGCTGTCCGCTTCTCTCCCCACAGATTTATCGAATTTTGGGGAAGACTGTGGTGTGCTACCCTATCGTCTTTGACCTCAGTGACTTCTACTTGTCCCAAGATGTCATGCTGCTGATAGATGACATCAAGGTGAACCGGGGGGCGAACTCGCTTCACACTCACTGTTGAGATTCATCCCAGCTACACATTGCTTCGGGGCCTGCGCACATCTGTGCCGAATGTCGCCGCGTCTGATTGGTGAACGCAGATCTAACGTGCTGTGTGTCTCTTTGTAGAACGCCCTGCAGTTCATCAAGCACAGCTGGAAAATGAAAGGTCGCCCACTCTTCCTGGTCCTCATCAGGGAGGACAACATCAAGTGAGATGTTCTTGTTCCTTCTGTACTCTATGGGCTGCTTCAGGGAGATTTTAGGGCCTTTAATCGCTGTGTTATAGAGAATAAATGAGAGAAAATGTGTCTTTATTTTACAGATTCATTTACATTCCATTCCGGTTTGTATAGATAAGCCAGATCAGCAGAGAAAGGTCTGTGTCCTGGAATGGAGGGATATGTTTAGGGTTGGGTACAAAAACCCAGTTTCACTATGGACCCAGTTCCTTTACAACCGGTAGGAATCAGACCGGATTAGAACGCAAATTTCGGTTTCTCATTTAGGTTGTACTTCAGCAGAGAAAGGTCTGTGTCCTGGAATGGGGGGAATGTTTAGGGTTGGGTACCATAACCCAGTTCCACTATGGACCCAGTTCCTTTACAACCGGTAGGAATCGGACTGGATTAGAACGCAAATTTCGGTTCCTCATTTCGGTTGTACTTCAGCAGAGAAAGCTCCGTGTCCTGGAATGGAGGGATATGTGTAGGGTTGGGTACCAAAACTGGGTTCCACTATGGACCCGGTTCCTATGCAACCGGTAGGAATCGGACTGGATTAGAACGCACATTTTGGTTCCTCATTTCGGTTCCACTTAATGTGTCGACTGAAATATTTTCCCTCTGATGCTCCGAAACGGACGTAAAAATAGTCACACTTTCGCTGATGTCTACCGTTAGCTAGCTACCGTAAACGTAGGCTACTTTCATCCTGGAGTTTGCGAGTTCAAATATGTTGGCATACAACGTAATTAATGTTTTCAAAATAGTTTCCTGAGAATGTAATTAGGGAGAACTTCTGAGATATATGGTAGCACAAAAGAATAAGTCAGGAGAGGTTTTGTATCTTGCCAAAGAAGGAAAATATGGTAATTATTCTGCAAAAGAACTGCTCAAGTTTGAAGCTGGTTTAGTTAGCATACCAATTTAACATTTGTTTTGTTGTTACTGCTGTTAATAGTGTAATTTTTATTCATTTTTAAATTGTTGTAGTTGTGTGTTAGGTAACTTAGGTTTACTTATTATATATTTAAGTACTTTAAAACATTAATATATTGTTAAATTTAAATAGTTTTCAATAAAAAAAAAACTATAAAATATCTTATTATTTTTCAGTTTTTCAAGAATCGGTTTAGGAATCGGAACGTTTTAAAAGTGCCAATTCGGCTGGTAGAGTATATAAAATATATTTAGCTGAAACTGAATAATAAGGCTACCTAGTATTTCCTTTCTCCAGCTCAATCAACCCCCTTCTTTTACATGATGGGTCATTCACAAATATTTTTTTTAAATTATTGTTATTAATTTTTTTGCTTTTTTTAGCTCAAAACAATGTGATACTATGTAAGGCAGCTGCTTACACAACTAGATTCAGGCCACACTGAAACGAAAGGAGCCACAAAGACTGGCTCACCAAATAATTTTGACATTCCCAGTACTAGACTCACATGCAGGCGTGTGTTGCCCTTTAACTCCCAGTAGAATTAAAAGGTTTATAGATTTTCATGCTTTAATAAATTTTTATCCTTATAATCTCCCTAGTATGCCAACAGAAAGTAGAAAGCAAATCTGAAGTTAAATAATTTTTTTGAATAATCAGACTCCTCAGGCAGAATTGCCTGTATGTATATTGAATGTATATTGCTCATTCCTGTATATACTAAACCTGCCTGCTTCCACAGACTTTTTAATGGGAAAGTTTTGAATAAGCATTATTAACACTGCCTCAACCATGCCTGTGGCATAAAAACATGCTTTGCATAATGTTACCATCACAGCAATAACACTGGCCCCGGGCTGAAACGTAGGTGAATCTGAACTCATTATACTTGAGCCCCAATATATTTTGTTGTTATTAATTAATTGCCTTTACTTTGTGTGTGTTTTCACACTGCAATACTTGGAACTCCCTTGAGAAAGTTTTGTGAGATGGTATTTAAATGACCAATAAACCACAGCTAAGTGCTGCTAAGGCACGATTCACCATAGAGTGTAAAATGTGTTAAAAGGCACTAAGACACTGGGAGGTGTACCTGTATTTGATGATAAGAGTTTAATTAGCACTTTTTATTGGGTTTTTGTTGGGATCACAGCAGTATTGATCATTATCCAAACAGCACCTTTTAAATGTTTTACAGTAGAGGTTTGTATAGGAATGAAGACTGTGGTAACACAACACATGTTTTGCCTATATATATATATGCTATTTATTTAAAATTATAACAAAACAAGCGATGATTAAAACATTTATTTTGTTATTAATGACTAAACTATGACCTATAAGGTTAAATATGTTTTAGAAGGTAACATAATATTATTGGCCTCCGTCCATCAGGGGGAGCCGTTTCAATCCAGTCCTGGACATGTTGGCATCTTTCAAGAAAGGAATCATAGGAGGCGTCAAGGTTCATGTGGATAGACTTCAGGTTTGCAAGATTTCAGTCTACACATAGTTGATGTGTACAGTCATTATACTATGGTACTTTTGGAAATGCATTTAAAAGTAGTACATATAGTACAGTAAGTATCCTATGCCTTGAATTCTAATTTTTGGATGTGTTGATGTGATATCTTTGATAAGGATATTCCCCCCACATGTAAATCTATGAGCAAAAGGGCTCCAGTTCTCTTAGTCAATCCATTTTATCATCTCATTTTTTTTGGAACACAATTCCATTTCTTAGTGACTATCTTTAATTGGTGTTACCTCAGTGAGAATGTTTAATGATGAAGTTTACCTTAACCAGGCCATAACCACATGTAAATGAAATACAACCATGTGACTTTAAAAATATCTTTCCAGACCCTGATCTCAGGAGCTATTGTAGAGCAGTTGGACTTTCTACGTGTCAATGAGGAAGAGTAAGAGCTTGCTTATGTGGTTTCGCCAATGTGATTGGTTGCAGTCAATATAAGGTGATGATTGTGTAAAGCTTTTTGCTTGCCTGCAAACCAGAAAATGCTACTTTGTGTTCCCCTGGTCTAGAATCCCTGAGTTTAAGAACTTTCAGGAGCTGGAGATGCCGAAGCACTCCAAGGTGAAGCGGCAGACAAGCACACCCAATGCCTCAGACCTGGAGCAACAGCCTGAGATCAACATCGAGGAGTGGAGACACAAGCCCACTGTGGAGATCATGCAAAAGTTCTATGTGAGTCCAGAAATGCAGTGTTTGATTTTCAGACAGTTTAATTACAGTTTTTTCCAATTGCTAACACACAAAATGCATAATTGGGCTCATCGTGTCAAAACTCAACACACAAGAATGCTTTACACAACACTTGAAGATTAACATTGAACTGCCATGTCAAAACTGCCATTCTGCAATCAAAACTTAACACTCTGACTTCAAAAGGCCCTCTTCAGATCGATAGTTAACAAACATGCACATGAACAATAAACAGTCAAACAGACATAACACACTGGTCAACTTTACTCAAGACACTTCTGTCATTTGTAGTTTTTCAACCGTTTTTATTCCCGTAACCAAGCCTCAGTGATACATTGTCCAGGTAGTAAAACAACTCCCATTACATGTCAGGGATCACTCCGTCGATTGGGGTCTGGCCACGTCACCTCGTCCACATCACAGGCGATGTTCTCCCTTGCCAGGCAACGGGAAAATATCGCCGGGCGTGGCGTATCCACCCTTGGATCAAGCCCACCTCGATGTCTCCGCATGTCTCCTCCATTGCTCGCAGGAGTGGCACGCGTGCATGTGTAAGCGGTCATAGACCTTTCACCGCCATGCCGACAATAATTCCCCTATCAGGTTGAGGAATGGGGAATAAGGGGGCAGTGGAAACTGACATTATCCCAGATGACAAGGAACATGGGCTGCCCTGGTTGGTCCTATGTGATGTAGTGCATGCAGAAATGTCAGTATGTGTGCAGTGTTGTAGGGACCCAGGGTGGCATGGTGATGGAGGACCCCCTGACCGCTAAGGGCTGCACACATGGTGATGTTGCCCCCGCACTGCCCGGCGACATTCTCGATGGCCCTTTGGCCGATGATGTTTCAGTCCCGATGTCTGGTTTTTACCAGAGTCTCATCCTCTATCTCCTCTCCCTCTTCCCTCCCCGTCTCTTCTTTGTTCTCCTCTCTCCTTCAGCCTCCATATTTGCCGCAGCTAATGACTGGAACGAGCTACACAAGACTCTGAATCTCGTGACCACTGTCCCCATCACTTCCTTTAAATCACAATTATCAGAGCTTCTGTCTAACCATTGCACCTGCAGACCCCCCCCTTCACATGTACACTACCTCTCCCTATCTGATCCACTACCTTAGCATTTTGCCAAAAATAAGCACCTTTGTATATACTGACTTGAGCAGTATTATACTTTTTGAATATATTATTCACCAACTGTTATTTGCACTGTTACCATTTGCACAGTCATACTAGTGTGAACTAGTTCATTGTATTTACCTGTCACTGTATACAATTCAATCTACTTCTGAAACTCTGATTTATTTGCACTAATTGTACATGTACTTACACCTACCTCGTTCAATTTTGACTGTATTTTTTTCTTTATTCCTTACTTTACCCTTTGTGTAATTCTTGTGTATTTGTATTCGTGTGTAACACTGTCTGCACTTGCACCTTTTTGCCTTATCTTGGCCAGGTCGTTTTAAATGAGAAATTGTTCTCAACGTGCCCACCTGGTTAAATAAAGGTTAAATAAAATAAATAAAAAATTCACGATTGTCTCACAACAGGTGCTCGTACCTGAATTATATAGTGACTGATTGGTGTTCCGTTACGGGTTAAGTGTTTTACGATGTGTGCGGGAGTGTTGCTAATGTCATGTGTGTTTTAACTATTGAATGGACGTGCTGACTGCAGAGTGTTTCATCATTGGCCAAAGTGTGTAACACATGCACGATGTGTGTTGTGTTTTGCACCGTGTGTTACAGAATTGTTTACAGTGCCATGCCGACATTGTGTTTATTCATTTGGTGCCTGAGTGTACCAAATGCATGCAAACGTTACGGTTTCGATACTTTGGTCTGAGCATTCACTTTTTGTGTTTTAGCAATCGGAAAAAACTGTAAAAGGGGTAATGTAGGTCCCTAGTTGTGACTCCTTTGACATCTGTCTTTTTCCTGTGTTTTTGTCTACCTTAGGACTGTGACTGCCTGGCTAGTCAAGCACAGCTGGCCAGCATTCTCTTAAAGAAAGAGGGTCCTGACTTCTTTGCCAAGGATGGTAGGAGTACACACACTCCCATGTTGAAATTGATGATACAATTCATTGGCCAGCTACTGTAGCCCCAGGGGGGAACTGTAGTGCCCCTGTAAATTAAGTGTCCAGAGCCTAATCCATTTAGCACCCCATGGCATACCGGTTTTATTTGTATTAGTGTCTGTTATGCAAACAATGTTTAGACCGTCATCTACAGTTGACATTGTTTCACACTAGTTATAATGATATATAGAGAGATTTGCATTGCTCATTTCACACACTGTTTTCAGAGACCCTCATGGAAGATATGGAGAGAATCTACAGAAGAGCTGGGACAAGGAAACTTTGGTCAGATTTCCTACTAACACATTATTGCCTTTACATTGAACCTAAACTTACAGATTTTTTTATGTGGCAGCTCATCCATCAGATTTTAACAGTACCTTTATAAGTGCTTTCAGTTGATTTGCCTTTTCAGATATTGTTTTAAATAACATGATCTTGTTCTCTACCTGTTCTTTCCTCTTTCCTATGCAATAATCTAAATTGGAATTCCAAACGGTTATAAATAATGATAAATACTGATATGGGTGTAGGTTGGCGGTGCGTTATGCTGCAGCTATTATCATGAAGTTTGCCAGTTCTATTGCTCCTCATATCACCACACTGGTGGTCCATGGCAAACAGGTAATGGATAAGAATGTATGTGTAGAGCATGTGTGGCTAGTTTAGCTACAGTAGTTAATCAGTCACTGTGTTTTCCATTAACTGTGAGTGCTGTGCTTCATTCATGTGCTCTTTACCCACGCAGCCAAAGGCTTGGCTCCACTTTGCTCTGGAACCACATCAATACTTCAAATCAAATTTTCTTTCTCATTTACTTACAATGGTTTACTCTGTCTTTGTGCTTAATCTGTGATTCATACTAAATGAATCTAATTCATTTAAAATTGTCATACCAATTGACTTTGGCCTTTGGTGAATAGAAACGCATTGTAAAACACATGGCTAAACAGAAAAGAAATAATAATGGAATGATTTTCCTAAATCTGAGATGCATTAGTGTGTAAGAACTCAATAAAAGGACCGGTTTCCATTTTTAAACTCATTTAGTAAAATATTCAGGCATGTGAGGCCTTTCAAATACACGGTTAGATATTTTTATGGCAACAGTATTTAGCTTCACTTTGGATGGATAGAATAGCTAATCAGTTAGACTGAGTCTAACCACACTGCATTTCACAAGTCCACTTCCATACAATACATAAAGGCCTTATAGAGGTGGATTCTAAATAGCCAGACAGACATTTAAAAACCGGTAGTCGCTGCCAAAAACATGCAACCAGTAATAACAGAATGTGATGATCAGCAAAATGCTGGATTTGCAGTATTGATGGGAGGGGTAATAGAGATGATATGAGGAATATAGAAAATGTCGATTTGACTAAATCCTACAATCTACCTGATGTTCAAAGCACCATATTTTCTGTCAATTTCCTAATAAAAATACACCCAGGTTTTACTCATACCAACCCAGCAGACAGGAGCATGCATTGTTTACTCTTGCGAATAAGGCTAACATTAATTAGGGAACCGAAGAACATTTGACTACACTTCCTCCATTACAAATATAACAAGGAAAATGAATAGCCTGAGCCAGGAAACAATGGTTTGAGCCAGAGTTAGATTCATATAGCAGAATCTTAATTTGGAGCCATTGACTGATTCAGTTCCGATAGGTTGTGGACAGATGTCCCTGAGGGAAGCATGCCTAATAACTTTCCATTCCATGGGGAAGGCATGTTATGCTTTGATCTGTCCTCCATTTAGGTGTTTATTCAATAGTCTTTCAGTTGCCAGAAAGGAAGTTTGTAAATTTGCGATTTAACACGGGCAGAATTATAATGAAAATGATTAAAGAACCTGGAGGTGAATTGTTTTTCCTTTGCTTGAAACTGAAAACAATTTTTGACCTGTAAAACAATAGCAGAACGAGGCTCGTTGTATAAAAACACGTGTAGACATGATTGCCACGTGGATTCTTTTAAACTCTGGCTTTGCTTTAGAACTACAGTACATTTATTGAACTGTCAGTATTGTGCCTTAAAACCCAATTATCTCAGCATATCACAGTATGCATTACATTTAATCATTGAATTGTTATATTTGCAATTCACTTTTAACAACACAATATACAATACAGTTAAAATATTGACACATGTTGCCTGACCCTATTAAGGATCTCCTTGTGCTTTGTTCACTAGGTCGGTTGTACGACTCGCAGCCAGTGTGCTAACTAAGCTAGTGGACAGCCTTGCACCAAGTATTACTAGCATTTTAGTGAATAGTAAGCAGGTAAGTGGAAATATTAAAATTGGGGGACCAACTAAAGGTTCTGTTGATCCATGTTTTTTCCAAGTGCATTATAATAACAGTTTTAATACTCAAATAGTATCAATTCATTGGCTGAAATTGTCAATTTTGAAATAAAAATGAATACCTTTTTTATAGAAAGTAATGTTACATTTACAAGTAGCTCATCATGCTATTGGCCTTCATGGAAGTGGTATAACAGTTGAACGCTTCATATTTCCTAGCATTACTCATTATGCTTTAGTTCTAGCAAGGCTGCTTTTGTGGTTCAGACAGTCAGTCACCTTCCAAATGTGTATTTCTGTGTTTAAAGGGTAGATAGCATTGAACACATTCATATCAGTATACACATCAAAATCCCAATGAAAAGTCATGACAAACATTTCTATTTACTATAAAATCAGTCACACATTTACTCATATTTATTTATATATAGGGTGTGTGACATGGAACAAAAATACAATATACATACATGAATAACTTAATATTATACAAAATCATGTGTACTAATCACTACTAGGTTTCACCTTAATTTTTAGCAAACTTACAACAAAATACTTTTGATTTACTAGCTGCTTTATTAACTTTGCATGTTAACTAGCCTGCTGGTAAGACTTTTACATTAGCACTGCATGGCTCAGCCATTTTCTTTTAACTCAATTACATACCTAAAAACAAGTTAACCTTTTTTTTTAATAACCTACATAATACCATCTGTTCAGTTATCAAAACATTTTGTTTATTTTAGCCAGTAAGCTAGCCAGACAGAGATCCATATCTTATTTATTGCTAGCTAGTTACCCTAGCAAAAACATTTTACCAATCCTAGCAAATAGACAAGAAGGAATCCATAGAACACAACTAAAACTACAACCAATAATCAGTCCACTGTTTAGAAACTTTCACACAATGTCACAGTTCAAGGGTAGTGGCTACAATACTACAAATAATAATGCAATTATTTATTGTTGATAAATCACAAAATGTAGGTACCCTGTCTGTGACTAAAAACGGGTTACTATTTCTTTGATTACACTGCATAGTTACAACACTTTTTGAATAAAAACTCATGCTACCTACTCTTTAAAATGATTACCCTGTGTGCTGTAATCTGACCACATGTAGTGAAATTCCCAGGCCATTTTTCTAAAGATTTATTTTATTAATTTTGTATTATTAAACATTACACAGAGATTAGTTGCTTCCTCACCATAACAATGTTTGTCATAATGTTCCCATAGTTCTTGGTATTCATATATATATATATAGATATATATATATTTTCTTACTTTATTTTATGGTGGACATTTTTGTTAAAGATTATATATTTTTTTTTAAGAGTAAGATTTTTTCTTGCATGAAATAGCAGATTGTTTATGACATTTTAAAATAGCAATTCATAAAAAGATAACCCTTTTGTATAAACTGAAATAAGACCTCTATACAGTATACAGTAGTTTGAAGAAGACTTTCAATGTCTTCAGTTTTACAAGGAAGAAAATGTCAGGTTTAAAAAGAAGCAGAGTTCTGAGCTGTGATGTACCACTCTTAACTCCAGAGAAAATTTGTCTCTAACCATTAGTTTAGAGTGGGAATATTTCAAAGCGATATTAAAACACATTTTCTTGTTCTAATGGAATAATGACTACTCAGGTGTAATTTTCCTTTGGTCCAATATGTTCTGAAAACAAGGAACATAACAAGATTATCTTGGTCAGTATGTTTTGTCTCCCTTTCATGTTGTAAACTCTGGGGGAGGCCAATTTTGCTGTTGCGAAATAGAGAGTTTTAAAGAATAGGGGAGGGAAACTTTATTACATAATTGAAATTTAAAATTGCACACACATTCTCTAGTCAGCTCTGATGCTTATACTTATAGCCATGTCTCACATGGAAGAAAAAACATACAACCTATGTTTTTTTCAACCTTTTTGTATTTGGTAATCAATGAAATAAACACCTTTAAGTACAGACCTTCTGTTTAATCACTGTGTCCTCTTAGTGAAATCCCCACCATCCAGTAATGCAACCACAAACATTTCTCTGATGCCGGCTGGGCTGGCCTCTCTTGTTGCCAGGTAACGCTGGGACTGTTTGGGCATGAGGAGGAGGTGATCTCCAATCCCCTCTCACCAGGGGTCATCAAGGGCATTATCTACAGCAAGTGCTGCGGGGAGAGCGAGGCCGTGCTGCAGCAAGAGCTGGTCATTCACATTGGCTGGATCATCTCCAACACCCCGGAGCTCTTCAGCGGCATGCTTAAGATCCGCATCGGGTAGGAATGGAGCACAGGAGGACTAGGGGCTAGGCAAGCCGCCCATGCTGATCCAACGGCTGTCTGTCTGTTTGAGTGTAGCCATCTGTGCTTACGAGATTAGTTGTTTATTGCTGTTTTTTGATGCAGGTGGATCGTCCAGGCCATGAAGCATGAGTTGGAGATCCGTGCAGGTGACATGCCACCTCAGGATATTTTCCAAATGTCACCCAGTGAGGTCAAACAGCTTTTGCTGGACGTTCTTCAGCCCCAGGAGAACGGCAGGTAAACACACACATACTGTATACAACCAAGACCCTGACAAAATAAGGAATAGTAATGTATTCTTTTTCTTTATTCATCTCAGGTCCTGGCTCAACAGGCGTCAAATCGACGGTTCCCTCAACAGGACTCCCCAGGGCTTCTATGACCGAGTGTGGCAAATTCTGGAGAGAACTTGTAATGGCATTGTAGTAGCAGGTGTCCATCTACCACAGGTACTTTTGTTTATTTACCCTGTGATAATATAATGATTTTTCATCAATGTCCACAGAACCCACATTACACCACATTCATTCTACAGTAAATGAGCAACTCCCAATTCTTTTGCATTTACAACCATTAGCTGTAATACAATGAATCTGTATTTTAATGTGTGACTGAGTACGGACATTTTCTGTAAAAATCATCATCAGGTATTCTAGCCTAGAGAATATCTCACTTCCCTTCTTTCCATTTGCAGCAACCTACTCTGTCTGACATGACCATGTATGAGATGAATTTCTCCCTGCTGGTGGAAGACACACTGAAGAACATTGTGCTGCCTGAGTACAGGCAGATAGTAGTAGAGGTATGAGTCAGATTTCACTGTCATTGAAAGTGTTTACTGTACACTGCTCCATTTACTACTTCCAGTAGGATCTACTTATCTACTGTCTACACACTACAAGTTACATATCAACCCTATCTTTAATCCTAATTGTTTCCTTTACCCTAAATTCTGAACCTAACCACTAGAAAGCAGAACCCTTTAAGCATTTATTGAGAATAGTTATGGTTTCTCAGCATATCATATCATCAAACAGCATTTCCAGTAAACTCTTAAGCTCATCATACAAAAACCTCAGAACATTTTTTTTACATTTCTAATTTTCCATGGTTGCAGCTGCTAATGGTGGTCTCCATAGTTTTGGAAAGAAATCCAGAGCTCGATTTCTCGGAAAAGGTGGACATGGACTTCTTAGTGATGGAGGCTTTCAAAGACTTCCAGCATGACAGGAGACAGGAGGGGATAAATAAACCGGTAAGTGTTATGTCCTTCCATGTCTGTTAGGCTCACGAGCTTCAACGATGGATCAGACCACTCTCACACAAGCTTTTTGGAGTTAACGTGTCGTGCAAACGTACCTTCCCTACGCACAGTACAAACTAGCTCTGCTTGAGTGGAGCTAAGTAGAAAGAGATCATACGAGCGGAGGATACCTTTTGTGATACCAAGTCAATAACCTGCGTAGATCGAGTTATGCCACCTGTTTATGTTTTATTCATATTTTAGATATTTGAATAGCATTGCTTTCTCAGCCGTCTTTCCGACAGGTTGCAGTGTATATCGTCTAGTTTGCGGTTGAAACATATTGATCGTGATGCACTGCTCTTTGATATGAATGATTCTCCCCAGGATGAAATGGAGGAGTTCTATAAGACGCCTCCGATGGGGAAGAGAGGCACCTCCAGCTACCTGACCAAGGCTGTCATGATTCAGCTGCTTCAGGGAGATGTGAAGCCCTCTAAGGATGACCCCTGCTCTGTCAGCTGAAACCCGTCCAGTAGAGGAATATAGCTCCTAACAACATGCTTACTTAGTCAGCAGGCTGAACAATCTCTCCACCAGCAACATGTTGAAGCAAAACAGACAGGACAATAAACCATCATATTAACATTGATAACAGCATTGCAAACAATACTTTGTTACTACCTTAAATACCTTGCTGGTACACATTTCTGTATGGCATTAGCAATGCAGAGAACCCCACACTGTTGATTTAGTTATCAATTGCATGATATGTGAAGAATTAAATAGTGTTGAATCGACGTGCAAATTTCCTTCGAAGTCTTATGTCCAGATCTTTTTATTGACCTTTTACAGTTTTGGTCAATATAATTGTAGTTGTTATTATTAAAATTATAGATTCATGAATGTGTTTGTTTTGTTTACTTTAGGTCTGTATGTAGCCTACCTATCCAGTTTATAACTAGACTTTTTCAAGTGTGTTGTTTGGCAGTGAGTTCCTTCACTTCAGCCTGTGCCTGAGGTTATGTGCATTGTAGTGGATCCCACCAGTAACACCCCCTCATGTCATCTCAGCTGCAGTCGTATCAATCTCACCACTGGAGCCAGAAAACAACATTATTTCTAAAGCTGCTCTCTGACTTGGACTGGAGAATGGGTTTGATAGATGGAGAAAGGCTTTGTGAAAGACAAGTACTCACTCAAAGGTCATGGTGGTAGTGAAGGTTCACCACAGTGTTGAATGTTTGGAACAAGGAAGTTCATGAATAAATGAGAATGATGATATTTGAATCATGCTTGCCTTCCATATGATTTAGGCGGAGCATAATATATTCTATATTGTAGTTTGTTTTCACACAAATTGCTTGTAATATGTAAATTGACTGACCGAGTGACCGAAGCAATTAAGCATTTGTGTGAGCAGTTTACTAATATGATACGCTGTTATCTAATGTATAACTCTGTCTGATGGGTAAAAATATTTTCATTCAGAGGCAAAAAGCCTGGTTGTATGGTACCTTAAACTGATACTTTATAATCCAACTTGTCAATATGCAGTTCAATTCAAAACTAAAGTAAATTTACTGAATTTCTCCCTATGCATTTGTCTGACTTTCTAATGTTTTCTCTTAACACCTATTAAGGTTTAATATGCGTCATTGTCAGAAGATGTAGCTCTGGTAGTTGTAAAAGCAGAGTTAATGACCAATCTTTCTCTAGCATTTGGGTGTGACAGAGCATTTTTCCAACTTCACAGTGGAGGCTGGTGGACCTTAATTGAGGAGGATGGACTCATTAATGTTTGGACTGGTGTAAATGTGTTTAAATCCATTCCATCTTCTCCATTCCATACATTAATATGAACCCTTCCTCCTCAATTACTTTTTCTCACCAGCCTTCACTGTATTCCTCCATCACTTTTAAATACCATAAATTACTGTAACATTTGTAGATGTCTAGGTGTTTCAAATATATTTAAGATGATTATGTTCAATTATGGTCAAATCTTAGGAAGTGTTGAGTGGACAGGTAATATGTGAAAGTATAATTTACCATCATTTTTCTGAGTCTTATTATACGGTAAGTGATCATTCATAGAAAATGTTTAAAGTATTTACAGTGAGGGAAAACGTTATTTGATCCCCTGCTGATTTTGTATGTTTGCCCACTGACATAAATGATCAGTCCATCATTTAAATTATAGGTTTATCTGAACAGTAAGAGACAGAATAACAAAACAAATCCAGAAAAATTCAATTCAAACAAGTAATTGATTTTCATTTCAATTAGTGAAATAAGAATTTGATTCCCTCTCAATCAGCAAGTTTTCATGCTCCATGGTGCCTCTTATGCAGGTAACGAGCTGAGATTAGGAGCACTACCTTAAAGGGATTGTGCTTAATGTCAGCTTGTTGCCTGTATAAAAAACACCTGTCCACACAAGCAAGCAATCAATCAGATTCCAAACTCTCCACCATGGCAAAGACCAAAGAGCTGTCCAAGGATGACAGGGACAAGATAGGGCAGGAATGGGCTACAAAACCATCTCCAAGCAGCTTGGTGAGATGGTAACAACAGTTGGTGCAATTATTTGCAAATGGAAGAAACAGAAAACTGTCAATCTCCCTCAGTCTGGGGCTCCATGCTAGATCTCACCTTGTGGAGTTGCATTGATCATGAGAACAGTGAGGAATCAGCCCAGAACTACATGGGGGGGGTCTTGTCAATGATCTCAAGGCAGCAGGGACCATAGTCACCAAGGAAAAAATTGGTAACACATTACCCCATTAAGGACTGAAATCCTGCAGCACCCGCAAGATCCCCCGGCTCAAGAAAGCACATTTACAGGCCTGTCTGAAGTTTGCAATGGACATCTAAATGATACAGAGGAGAACTGGGTGATAGTGTTGTGGTTAGATGAGACCAAATTTGAGCTCTTTGGCATCAACTCACCGTATTTGTAGGAGGAGGAATGCTGCATATGACCCTAAGAACACCATCCCCACAGTCAAACATGCACTTTGGGGGTTTTTCTCCCAAGAGGACAACTTCACCGCATCAAAGGGACGATGGACGGGGCCATGTACCGTCAAATTTTTGGTGAGAACCTCCATCCCTCAGCCAGGCATTGAAAATGGGTCATGTATGGGTATTGTAGCATGACAATGACACAAAACACACGGCCAAGGCAACAAAGGAGTGGCTCAAGAAGAGGCACATTTAAGGTCCTGGTGTGGCTTAGCCATTATCCAAAGCTTAACCCCATAGAAAATCTGTGGAGGGAGCTGAAGGTTTGAGTTGCCAAACATCAGCCTTGAAACCTTGATGACTTTGAGAGGATCTGCAAAGAGAAGGACAAAATCCCCCCTGAGATGTGTGCAAACCTGGTGGCCAACTACAAGAAACGTCTGACCTCTGTGTCAAAAAGATTTTTACTAACAAGTCATGTTTTGCAAAGGGGTCAAATTCTTATTATTAAATTCTTCAGTCATTGTAGTGCAAATAATTCACTTTTTTAAATGTGTTTGTCTGGATTTTTTTGTTGTTATTCTGTCTCTTACTGTTCAAATAAACCTTCCATAAAATTTATGGATTCATCATTTCTTTGTCAGTGGGCAAACATACAAAATCTGGAGAGGATGAAATACTTTCCCACACTGTATTTCTATCTAGGTATTTTATGTTAGTCTTTAATCAGGCTACCATTTAGACTTTTTACTTAACTAGATGTCTAGTAAGGAATGTCATGACAAGTGAATTGGAAAGAACATTAATCGTAAACAGGCATAATGTATTACAGGAAAAATACACTAGACCAGGTTTCATCTTTTTGTGTCAGCTAATTGTTTTATGAGAAAATTTGAGGTAAAAATTCCTTCATACTCAAATATTGATACACTGCCAGTGCCACCCTTGATAAAGATTAGTTAAGTGTATGGAATATAAGTACTTTTATCAAAAAGATAATGAAACTGTACTGTACATATTGATTTAACACGTAATTAAAGGTTTTGCAGATGATAAAATATATGAAGGTATTTACAGATAAAACACAACTTATAGGACAATTATAACTAAATTAAATGGCCCGAATTTTTTCCCAGCAGCCTAAACAAAAAACTTTTGTTTTGTTAATCCAAATATTTCAGACCAGTAGCAGTGCAATTTAGAATTTAAGGTGAAACAGTGGAGTAGTATGCCCTCTGCTGTTTGAAATGTGTCACTGAAAGTTGAAATTTCTGTTTCATTGACAGTACCCTTCATAAGTATTAAGGAAGAACAGTCAAAATGGCTATTTATGCTGTACACTCATATGAAAATATGATTCAAAGATGAATATGTGGCAAGTATACAGAATGTCACATTTTTTCTGGCTTGCATTGATTGTTCACACAAATTAAATGTGAATGTGTAGTTTCCATACCATCCTTTCAATTTGCATTTGGAAGGTTACACTGCAAGATGATGGCTGCTACCGAATGAATCCAGAAGTGTAACATCTTAGCGGTGTTGTAGTGTGGAGCCATGTATTAGTTTTGAACAATTCTTTTTAAGGACTCAATAGCCAGGCTTCATGTAGTTACTTCTATTCAGTAGTTTGTTTCAACTTCTGGTCGTGATTCTACAGCAGACTTAATTAAGCATAGTCTATCGTGCGCACATAAAAATGCTGCAGGCAGAATAGAAAATAAGATGTTTAGAAGTGTCAATTTATATAATGAATATAAATAACTTATTTGCAAATATAATTGAAAAAACATTTCTGTCTAATCAAATCCAAACATTCAAATGAATTATGTGTTGGTCACCCTCACCAAAGCCAGACAATGCATTCCAACACAAGAGACTCAGTATACCTTACATCTGCCGCTCAAGACAAAAAAATAACATTATCAGCATTAAAAAAGTTTTAAATTTAATGTAATCAAACCTGCAGACACCCTGACTATACATTAAATTGATGCTGATTTCAATTTGAACATGAAATGTCTAGAAACAGCATTTTTTCTTAAAGACCACATGGGTCAAAACATTGCCATAGGCTAAGGGAAGCTATGACTGCATGGGGTTTAAAGTAGGAAAAGTTAATCTGCATCACTACTAATCTCTACATAACTTAGCCCCGGTCTATCTCTCTGAACTGGTCCATCCTTACACTCTGTCTCGATGCCTAAGGTCTCTTGATCAGGCTTTGCTGGTAGTCCCTCGCGCTAGACTTAAGCGTAGAGGGGAGCGGGCATTTGCAGTAGCAGGGGCTCGACTCCGGAACTCCATGACCCTAGAGATTAGAACGGCCCCTACCTTGTTTGCCTTCAAGTCCTTATTAAAAACCCACCTGTTCACATTAGCATACTAACCTCCATTTCATTTCTGGCTGTTCTTACCATTCTATTTTTAGCCTACATTTTATACTGCTTTCATTCTTCAGTTTTTCACAGTACTTTAATCTGATTATGTCCTGCTACTCCTGTCCTTAGGTTGCCTTTTATTTGTGTTACTGTGTGTTGTGACAGGTGTTTTTTATGACTTTCTTTTTATTTTTATATGACGCTTCTGTAAAGCACTTTGGTCAGCCTAGTGGCTGTTGTAAACGTGCTATAGAAATAAAATTACCTTGAACTTGAGGCTCCAGTGCTTCAGGCACAGGCCTGCTTTGGCCATACAGTATGTGAGTACTGTAGGTATCCTTGCTCCTGATTAAGTGTAACATGTGGTAATCATGTGGTATGTAAATAGGTTATTTTAACAAAAGCAACAACATTAGAATTAATAAGCAAGTAATATCTGAGTTAGTGTGTGATTGTCTCTGTAACTGTAGCCTACTACTAACACTACTAAATAATAATAATAATGCCACTGTGTGAACTACTCTTTCACTCTCTCTCACACACACACACACACAACATCATGTGAAAAATTATGCTTTGGTCAACGTTGTGATGATCAGTCATACTAAATCAAATAACTGTTGATCTGTTTCACTGTTTTAAAAATTCAATAAATGCAACATATTTCCAAAGTCAATGAGTAATCATGTAAAATAATTGTGATTTCAATATTGACCAAAATACTTGTGATTATGATTTTTCTTTCATAATCGAACAGCCCTAACAAGAGGTTAACTTTGGGTATGTTTTTTTAGGTGAAATTGGACAAACAGGGGGTGACCCCTAACAGGTTAATTTTTTCAGGCATAGATTCAACAAGGTGCTGGAAACATTCCTCAGAGATTTTGGCCCATAATGACATTATTGCATCACACAGTTGCTGCAGATTTGTTGGCTGCACTTGTTTGAGTCTTCAGTTCCACCATATCCCAAAGGTGCTCAGTTGGATTCAGATACTGTGATGGTATTGATATTGAGATGATGTGAGCTTTGTGACATGGCATGTTATCCTGCTGGAAGGAGCCATTAGAAGATGGGTACACTGTGGTCATCATTTGCATGCTTGTCACCTTGTTCACCCCTGATGAGTTTGTATTCCTGAGTATAATCTGTATTGCAACCAGAGGCGTCATGCCCATTTCACGTGCCCCCATAGATTTTTGAGCCAAGTGGATTTTCCTTTTAATATCAGTATTTGTGGGAACCTGTTTCCGTGTGTTGTGCACACTGTGCCCGCTTAAAAAAATAGGTGCATGACGCCTGTGATTGCAACTGTATGTCAGACCTAAAAAATACCCTTATCCATTTTAAGATTGCTAACCACTTCCGTTTAGATGTTTCAGTCCTCATCGAGCTGCTACAAGCAACTTCTGTTTCATATACAGTAAACGTCTGTGTAGCCACTACAGCGTTAAGAGTTTTGGGGTTAATAAGGAGCAGAGAACATCCCATAATCTTGCGCAAGTCATGCTAATGGATCAGCTCAACATCACCAACTCCAACATCACCAACTCCAACATCACCAACTCCAACATCACCTCATGGAATCCTGGCAACATTGTGTCAGGTACACTGATGGGATTGTGCTGCATAGTGGGGCTCCCTGCAAACATAGTGGTTTTGGTTGTCATTCTTCGCCAGGTAAAACAAGAGAACTTCACGTTGAAACTGATGCTGAATCTGACTTGTTCTGACATCATGTGTCTGGTCACCCTTCCTGTATGGATCTCCGAACTTCTGTCTGGTTGGAGTCTTGGCCGTGGATTCTGCAAGTTCATATTGTTCATGACATTCTGTTCCCTACATGTCAGTATCATGAGTGTCACTATGATGAGCGTGCAGCGCTACCTTTCTGTTCTCTACCCTTGTCAGTGGGCGAGGCTGGGCAGGAAAGGTGAGACGGTACTGCTACTGTTGATCTGGGGACTGGCATGTATCCTAACTGTGCCTGCTCTTAAAACATATACGACAGTGAAACATGGTTCACATCTAATATGTGAAAGATACACCAACTCAGACTGGGAAGTTATAGCTATTTCTTGTTTTGAGAATTGTTATTTTCTTGTTCTTTTTTCTATTCTGGTCACCTTTTATTCCTGTCTCCATAAGAGAGTTAACCAGTCAGCACTCTTTACTAGCCAAAGGATGACCAGAGTGATCATTCGAATTACTGTTATCTTCATCATTCTCTGGTTTCCTTATTTTATAGTTAACACTGTAGACATTTTAGCAGTCTTGCTCAAGTTTTCAGACACTTTCAAATCAGCTAAACTAGAGACCTTCAGCAAGCTTACTAGGGACATTGCTAAAAGCCTTGTTCTTCTTAGTAGTTGTGTAGACCCCTTCCTTTATGGCTTTTCTTTTCAGAAAATTTGGAAAAGGCTGAGGCAGAGAGCAAATTAGACCTTGCTATTTAGACCTGTTGTGTGTAACATTTCAGTCAATCATGTTTTTTGTCATTATATGTGCTTTTTTATTTCGAGATTTACATGTCAATGGGCAAAACAATGGCTTTAGAGAAATCATTGTCCCTTTTA
Organism: Umbra pygmaea; assembly: GCA_016801145.1. Taxonomy (NCBI): domain Eukaryota; kingdom Metazoa; phylum Chordata; class Actinopteri; order Esociformes; family Umbridae; genus Umbra; species Umbra pygmaea. The sequence continues at coordinate 10,904 of JACXGM010000690.1, read as the reverse complement.
CTGTGCAACGAACAAATTAACAGTGTTGGGGAGTAACTGCAAGTAGTGACGCTACTAACTTAACTACATTTTTCAGTAGCTTGGCAGTAGCTCAGTTGCTTTTAAACAGAGAAGCTTTTCCAGTAGCTAACTACTTTTTGCAGCAAGTAGCTGTGTAGCGTGAGCAAAAGCTACATTGTGTTTTGTCCATGGTTTTGTCGAGCCTGTCATGAATGAAGCAGCGCAGCTTCTTATTAGATTACAAACAAAATGTGTGCATCGCCACCTGTTGTTTAATCACGTGTCTTGTGGCTTACGGTTCACTGACGTACAGAAGTGGGTTGACAATTCAAGTTCAACATACCCATGCTATATTATTCATGATGGAGCAAGACATGACAGCAGAATCGGAGGATGGAGAAACAACTAATTACCCATGGCCTTTTGTCCTAGATTATTTCTCTCAAGGAAACGACAAGTAAACTGAGATATTTGAGCATTGTGTGTAATAGAACAATACTCTTTGAAATCATAATTGTATTGCATTGTTTTAAACAGAAAATATTTTACTTAATACATTCCTCAGACATTCAGTTATTTATAATGTACATCGTTGTGAGTACTGTAGGTATCCTTGCTCCTGATTATGTGTAACATGTGGTATTCATGTGGTATGTAAATAGGTTATTTTAACAAAAGCAACAACATTAGAAGTAATTAGCAAGTATTATCTGAGTTAGTGTGTGATTGTCTCTGTAACTGTAGCCTACTACTAACACTACTAAATAATAATAATAATAATGCCACTGTGTGAACTATTCTTTCACTCTCTCTCTCACACACACACACACACACAACATCATGTGAAAAATTATGCTTTGGACAAGGTTGTGATGATCAGTCATACTAAATCAAATAACGGTTGATCTGTTTCACTGTTTTTAAAATTCAATAAATGCAACATCTTTCCAAAGTCAATGAGTAATCATGTTAAGTAATTGTGATTTCAATATTGACCAAAATACTTGTGATTATGATTATTTTTCATAATCGAACAGCCCTAACAAGATGTTAACTTTGGGTATGTTTTTTTAGGTGAAATTTGACAATCAGAGGGTGACCCCTAACAGGTTAATTTTTTCAGGCATAGATTCAACAAGGTGCTGGAAACATTCCTCAGAGATTTTGGTCCATATTGACATTATTGCATCACACAGTTGCTGCAGATTTGTTGGCTGCACTTGTTTGAGTCTTCGGTTCCACCATATCCCAAAGGTGCTCAGTTGGATTCAGATACTGTGATGGTATTGATATTGAGATGATGTGAGCTTTGTGACATGGCATGCTATCCTGCTGGAAGGAGCCATTAGAAGATGGGTACACTGTGGTCATCATTTGCAGTAGTTAACTAAGTAGTTTCAATGTAGCTCGCTACTTTTTGATAGTAACTTGTAGTGTAGCTAACTACTTTTCAAAAAGGGTAGCTTGACTGTAGCTTGTAGCTTGTTAAACGACAGAAACACTGCAAATTAATACATGTAATAAGAACATATGGTAATAATGTAAAGTGGTATCAAGTAAAAGCATACACTGTAAAAAAAAATAAAAAAATATTCTAAACCTTGCCAGCATATACTGCCAACCAATCACTGTAAAATTACCTTACAGTAGAAAGTTGTAAAATATATTGTTTTTTTACCTAAGAGTGGGGAAAAACTGTTTACATATTTTCCCTGTTTTAAAGTCATCAAATTACATTGAAAACTGTGTTTCAGATGTATATGCATTTCAGATTCAGAGAAAATGTCTGGTTGCAAATGAGCCAGAAACAAAACTGTCAAATAATATATAATTTAAGAAAACAAAACAAAATAGTCTGTAGAAATATAGAAATGTCCCACAGAAAGATGTTTATTTTACAACAACTGTTTTGAAAAGACACAGAGTTAGATGTAGAGGTGCAGAGTAAACTCCAACTCTTCACCATGACAGCCTTTAACAAGACCAAAAGGTAGATGAAATGTTCCTTACAGTGAATATTTGATCAAACCAAATACCTTCGAATGGTTTTCCCTACCATGGATAGCACACGTTGTAATGGCATGCTCCAAAACAAAAATAAAATCATGAAAGTCATGTGGATCACTTTATGAGAATAAATGTATAATTACTGTTATAAAATTACTTCTATGTTATATGCAAATTTACTGTAACTTGGAATAACTTGGCACCCAAAAGTGAAATGGTTATAGATACCTTATAGTTGTTTGCTCAGTTTCTTCAAACCTGTAAGTTTAGTATACAACCTCTCAAAGGACAATGCATCAACTTGGAAACAAGCGTAGAAGGACTAACATTGTCTGTTATGAAAATAGAAACAAAGAGTTTTCTTATCATGACATGGAATATCACATGGACATTATTATATAAAGGCAGGTGTGGGCAAACATTTTTACTTGAGGTCCACAATGAGCTTTTGAAACCAAGGGAACGGCTGCATTTTATAGCAATGAGTGAAAAACTTAATTACCCCTGCCCCTACACAGTTACGTGTGTATAATACAGAAAATAAATGTTTTGTTTTGTAACACCATTTCCTTGTTTGACTTTTCAGAATTAAATCACTACTTTTTGTTTCAAGACTATTTAGCGTTCTTGCAGACACCTGCAAATCAAGACAACAGCGCATATGGAAATTCATTTGAGTCATAAATTGTTTTTCAAATATAATGAACCCCCGTCTAAGGGGGTTGTAGTCTGCCTGGCACTATGTTGATATTTTGGCTGAAAGGGTCATACTTTGTACTACAGTGATTTATAGTTTTGGATTCAGAAGACTCTTGGCTACAAGAATAAGTTGAACCCAAACTTTTGTGACAATTTTCATGTCATATAGAGCCAATAAATACAAAAATGTATGTTTCATTTTTAGTTATTTATTATAAAATACTTGTAAACCATGATGAACATCATTATAAAATCCATATTGGCATGCCAAACAGGTCTTGAGAACCAGTGTGTCAAAGTTTGGGGGACATATAAATAAGTAAATTAAACACTGTATGTAGAGTAGCCGTCATATATATTAACTATTTACCTACATTATACGTTTTTAAAAACCCAACCATCCCCCACCCCCCAAAAGAATTACCTGTTTTAATGCAGGGAGATGTCCCACCTCCTTGCAGAAATGTTATTTTGTCATTTTCACATTCTGATTTCTGTCAGGAAAACATCATTACAACTGACCTGTGCCCTTTGGGGTGTAAACACTTGCCACCGTGGAGGGTGAAATAAAAATTCAACCCATCCAAGCCAAAATTGGTTCTCCAGTCAGTGCCCCTGACGAAAGCACTGGCCTAGATCTAGAGATGGTCCCCGGGCGCTGTAAATGGCTGCCCACTGCACCCTTGAGGGATGGGTTAAATGCAGAGAATGAATTTCGCTATATGTATGTATATGTGACAAATAAAGTACCTTTACCTTTGAAAGATCCTGAATGGTTGTTAACAATGAATGCATGTCTTACAGTTTGGCAAAACTTTGAAAATTGATTGAAAATTCTCAGAAGTTGATGTAAAAATGGTTTAACATTTAAAGCATCATACACTTCCCAATTGTTCATCAAATTGTAGTGTTTTCTCTGAGTTTGTACTTGAAATGTTCCAAATAAATATTTTTGAAAAATGACATTTTTGACAATAGACACAAAAGTAGGTAATGCTTCAGATATGGGTAATCAGTGGATTGTTGTCATAAATATTGCCAAGGTGTGACATGAGCAATAATGCTAAACAACAAATTATACTTGTCTATGTGGATGTTTCTATGTATAAAAACATTCTAAATTGCATTCACACATACACATTTAGGACTGTTTCTGTTCACGCTTGAAAAATGTGGTGGATCTTTTTAGACGGGGAAGTGGGTGAATGTTTTAAAGAACTGAATGAATCTATTACTACACTGCTAAAAAAAAAGGTACACTTAACACAATGTAACTCAATAAGTCAATCTCATTTCTGTGAAATCACACTGTCCATTCAGGAAGCAACACTGATTGACAATCAATTTCACATACTGTTGTGCGAATGGAACAGACAACAGCTGGAAATTATAGGCAATTAGCAAGACAATAAAGGAGTGGTTCTGCAGGTGGTGACCACAGACCACTTCTCAGTTCCTGGCTGATTTTTTGGTCACTTTTGAATGCTGGCGGTGCTTTCACTCTAGTGGTAGCATGAGACAGAGTCTACAACCTACACAAGCGGCTCAGGTAGTGCAGTTCATCCAGGATGGCACATTTAATTTTAATTTTTAATTTTAATTTAACCTTTATTTAACCAGGTAAGTTGACTAAGAACAGTTTCTTATTTACAGCAACGACCTGGGAGCAATTAGGGTAAAGTGTCTTGCCCAAGGACACAACGACATTTGGCTCAGTCGGGAATCGAACTGGCAACCTTCTGACTACAAGTCTGACTCCCTACCCACTGAGCCATCTGCGCCCCACATAGGTGCGAGCTGTGTCAAGAAGGTTTGCTGTGTCTGTCAGCATAGTGTCCAGAGCATGGAGGCACTACCAGGAGACAGGCCAGAACATCAGGAGATGTGGAAGAGGCCGTAGGAGGGCAACAACCCAGCAGCAGGACCGCTACCTCCGCCTTTGTGCTAGGAGGAGCAGGAGGAGCACTGCCAGAGCCTTGCAAAATGACCTCCAGCAGGCCACAAATGTTCATGTGTCCACTCAAACGGTCAGAAACAGACTCCATGAGGGTGGTATGAGGGCCCGACATCCACAGGTGGGGGTTGTGCTTACAGCCCAACACCGTGCAGGACGTTTGGCATTTGCCAGAGAACACCAAGACACTGGCACCCTGTGCTCTTCACAGATGAAAGCAGGTTCATACTGAGCACATGTGACAGACGTGACAGAGTCTGGAAATGCTGTGAAGAACATTCTGCTGCCGGCAACATCCTCCAGCATGACCGATTTGGCAGTGGCACAGTAATGGTGTGGGGTGGCATTTCTTTGGGGGGCCGCACAGCCCTCCATGTGCTCGCCAGAGGTAGCCTGACTGCCTTTAGGTACCGAGATGAGATCCTCAGACCCCTTGTGAGACCATATGATGGTGCGGTTGGCCCTGGGTTCCTCCTAATGCAAGACAATGCTAGACCTCATGTGGCTGGAGTGTGTCAGCAGTTGCTGCAAGAGGAAGGCATTGATGCTATGGACCGCCCATTACCCAGACCTGAATCCAATTGAGCACATCTGGGACATCATGTCTCGCTCCATCCACCAACACCACGTTGCACCACACAGTGTCCAGGAGTTGGCAGATAATTTAGTCCAGGTCTGGGAGGACATCCCTCAGGAGACCATCCGCCACCTCATCAGGAGCATGCCCAGGCGTTGTAGGGAGGTCATACGGGCACATGGAGGCCACACACACTACTGAGCCTCATTTTAACTTGTTTTAGGGACATTACATCAAAGTTGGATCAGCCTGTAGTGTGGTTTTCCACTTTGATATTGAGTGTGAATCCATATCCAGACCTCCATGGGTTGATAAATTTGATTTCCATTGATAATTTTTGTGTGATTTTGTTGTCAGCACATTCAAATATGTAAAGAAGAAAGTATTTCATACGATTAGTTAATTCATTCAGATCTAGGATGTGTTATCTTAGTGTTCCCCTTATTTTTTTGAGCATTGTCTATGGTATATTTTAATGCTCTCTTTTTGTAAGTTTACTAAAGGAACATTTAACCTGGTTTCAGAAATTTTTTTACTTTCAATTTCATTATGTTCAGGTTCACTATTACTTTTTAGGGATAATGTTCTTACATGAGAGTGGCATATTGACAATATACTAGTGACGGTCATTTGCTTTTATTTTGCAAAGTAAATCCTGAGTTTGTTTTGCCAGCTTGATCCTTCTGCTTGAAGAATAGTATTGAATAATATAGGATTTATTAAGTATTTCTTTCTGAATCCACACAAAATTAATTGTGCATCACAGTAGTTGATTTCAGAAATTAAACCCACTATATTAGCATTGCAATGCTCTACCGAGGTGCGTACCTGAACACCTTTATAAATACTTTGTGAACCCACGACACACAACACAAAAGGTTTTAAAGCCCTCATTAAGTGAGGAAGAGGAGTAATTACTCGTAACAATCTTGCTCACTTGCCGCCCTTTACACATATACAGTATCTCACAAAATTGAGTACACCCCGCACATGTTTATAAATACAGGTCCTTCTCAAGAAATTAGCATATTGTGATAAAGTTCATTATTTTCCATAATGTAATGATAAAAATTAAACTTTCATATATTTTAGATTCATTGCACACCAACTGAAATATTTCAGGTCATTTGTTGTTTTAATACTGATGATACCTAGCCGCCGATTCTTTCCACACTGTGAATCCACCACGAAAGCCTTTAGTCAGATCATGCATGAGATCATTATGTTTACCAACTCTACTTCCATATTGATCCCACAGGTGCACGATCTGCACACAAGGAGTCGCTGGATTGCAACGTGGCAGGATAGATAATCTGATTTATCTAAGTCAATTCCCAGGCAGCACTATACCAATTTGCTTTGCCTTGTGTGTTACGCACTGCTCCCCAATAGGGGAGTGGGATGTCAAACCCACTGTACAGGACACCCTGAGGTCAGCAAAAGAGGTATGGGGTCATAGGTGCGAGAAAGGACACAGAGACAACAGGGTACCGTTTAAACTAAGCTTTTATTTAGCCACGGTAAAACATGCTAGGAAAGTGAGAAGACTGTGAGTACCAAACCAAAGAACTAAATAAAAAGTCCCCCACCCCCTTACCTGTCCTAGCTCCCACACAAAACTAAATTAAACTGGCACACGGTCAAGGCGCCCAACCCAAACTTACAGTAGGTGGCCCAACCAGGTGTATCTAGTGTGCCTATACAAGGGAGTCCCCTACGGGCAAGGTGTATACTCTGGAGTGGCTTAAGCCTACTCCTCAATCCCTGTGAACAAAAGAACAAATGAATAATAATGATAAACAACAAGTAGACAAAGCACATTACTAAATGTAACACAAGCACTCTATTAGGCCTAACCACTCATACAACTAACAAAGCTCTCACTCTAATAACAAATAGGCAAAAATAATTGTGGATGATGCTTCATCACTTCAAATCCAAGACATAATAAAGTCCTTAGAGAAATAACTGGGCTAGTTTACTCTGACTGGCTACCATTTGAAATGATTGACGAGGTAGTCCCCCCTCCCCCTTCTTGAAATGGTACGGAGATACAGAGACAGTATTAAGTCAATTAACTTAAAGGTGTAGATAGGCTACAGGGCTCTCAAGTGTCACGCATTGAGCGTGACAGTCACTCATTTCACTCTTTTGTCACGCACTCCCGCCACACATTGTATTTCTCACGCCTAAATGTTTTTGAATAATATATTTAATATGCTGCTCTGCTCTCACCGGCAGGAATTAAGCGCGTCTCCCCTGGATTGTCGAGTCTGCCACTTATCAGCCAATCACAAAAAAATAAATGGGCTACACAATAGCCAATCAGAAAATAGCACTATTGTATCTGTGTAAGATCTAATGCAACAACCAATGAAAAAAATCATATCCTGTAAATGTTCACGTGATTCCCACTGGAAACGACTGGAGCTCCAATCATCAGTTTGAGCACAGAGTAAGTCATGATCTCCAAATTCACAACTTGTTTGATACAAACAATGACAACTTGTTTGAATATGAACTCCATTTACCTGATCAATTTGGTCTTAAGTAGGGACTTCCCAAAACTTGTGAATTCAGAGTTACTAAGAAAAGTACTTTTACTCAAGTAAATGTCCACCTCTGCTAGCATGTACGAGATGATCGCGCTTGCTGTTCTAGAGTAGGGGTGGGCAGACTACGGCCCGCGGGCCAGATGCGGCCCACCGGGACTGGCCCACTTTGATCTGGCCCACAGTCTACCGACGCTCTTGAGCGTCAAGCGCGATTATATCGCGATTATCTCGCGAACCGTGTATGCTAGCAACTAAAGCTTGGTACCGAAAGACGAAGATCAGCCGAAAAGAATGAGTGTTGGCTCATCCATGTAGGTATATCAGACTCAACAGCTATTGCGCCTCGAAGTCGGTCATGTGTTTTTTACTTTTGCCTTTTTTACTAAACACAATACAGACAGGAAGCAGGATGTGAAAATGACAAAATAGCAACTCTGAAATGATGTAGGACATCATCCTGCACAATACCAACATGGTACCAATATGGTTCCGCTGATTAAATAATGCCAATGCAAATAATGAGAAGTGGTTTGTCCATGTGGATTAATGACAAGCCGTAGATATCGCGTCTCAAAGTTGGGTAATTTTCACTGACTATATTTTGGTAAACTAAAAACATTACAGTCAAACAAGGTTTTACAAAACAAAACATTTTTTTTCTGTAGGATACACACCTAACTGTGTAGGGGGCGGGGTTAATTTAATGAAATAACATTTCCTATTTTTCATGCATCGCTATAAAATGTGGCCCTTCATTTGGTTTCAAAAGCTTAATGTGGCCCTCAAGCAAAAATAATTGCCCACCCCTGTTCTAGAGCGTCGGGGGTCTTTGAAGGTCGATCACGTGAATTTGATTGTGGGAAGCCAAAATCGTGATCATGATAAAAATGTCATTAATTGTGCAGCCCTACTGTCTTGAACCAATTTCGGAGGCTATCAAAGATCAACATGTAAAGACTCATTCTCAGTTGTACCTGCTGAAAAAGAAGGTACATTTATTTCTGTATTCTTTATACTGCCATAAGCCCAATATTTTAATTTGATTAAGATGTTAGAAATTAATCTCTTACCGTGATGGTAAAACTGAACGTGAAATTTAAAGGTCCTATGTGTAAAGTTTTTAGTTGTTCATTATCAATATCTGTGTTGCCCATTCACAAACCTGTCCTTTTTCATGAATATTTACCACCATCATCAATTTCAAGTATTCCTATTGGCTTGAAATTTTACATTTGCATTTGTATGAACTGGGGTAGATGCTCCATATTCATGCGCCATCATGAAATATGTTAACCGGTAAGGGACATACAGGATATACTCATGGATGTATTAAGAGAAAATTGATGTAGATAATTTTTATCCATAGCTGACTGACTGTATTATCGCCCGAGCGACTCCTAGGTCCAGCTAGCGCATGTTGCTTGCAACAGGACCTCCGGATAGTGGTGGGAGGAGCGATCCCAAAATATCAATACTACCGATATTAGGTGTCTTGTTAGAAGATTGATATTAGCATCAATAGGATTGATACCACTTTCAGTTTCTCTTTTCTACACATTTTATCAAAGCATAGAACTGTCACAATATGCAAACAACGTTCCGTTGTCATGAACACATCTTAACTGCTTCTCCAACTCTACTGCTGTTGCTTATGACCGTGCAGTGCACTCAAACAACGAATACGAGTCACGCACGCACAGCGCGACGCGCACACTGACTAGCGGGTACCAACCGCGAATCTTAAAGATACAGTACATGTTTTTACAAAGTCTCACAGGTGGGAGGTAGAAATTCCACCACTCACCTTACATTGCACTGCGAAAACGCACGGCAAAAAACAAGACAATGTGTACCTAAATTAAGAAAGCATATACTTAAAATATGCAAAATTATCTTCCAGAACTCTGAGATAATCTGACTCCCTAAAATGTCTGAAAATAAGACAAAAACATGGTAAAAAGTAACATAAGTAAATAATCCTTAAAGTAAGATACAAATATTTTAAATGATAAATAGCTACCTCATAAATCATGATACACTACTATCCCGTACGTTAAAGTACATTTGTTGCTTTTAATAGCAAAAAGTATCGGTATTGGTATCAATATTGGCGATACTGGCCCTGTATTACTTGGTATCGGATCGAACTCAAATTTAGCAGTATCGCCCACCTCTACCTCCGGAGAAACGTCATATGAACATGCGCAGTACAGGGCGACGTAGGCGGGCGCAGTCCCGCGCATTCCCGGATTACCCAATGGGCATTATGGGCACGGGCTCAGGGGCCCATGCGCACTTGGGGCCCAAGCAAAGGAAAAAAATATTTACATTTCAGATAATGACACCATGTATAACTAGAGAATGGCATGCTGATATTTGTATTCATTTAAATAGAATTATATAATTGGTCATGCGTAGGTGTGGAAAGCACTGACGTAACAACCCGCCCCTGCGCAGCTTTCAAATAACCCCGCGCTGAATGAAAGTCAAGAAAATGAGTGAGAGAAGCGGTTGTACTAAACGCAAACGAAAAAGAGAAAAGGAGAGTGAGGTGTCTTTATTAAGACAGGTTCCATCTATCAAAACATTCTTCAAAAGTACCCAGGCCCAATAGGAGAATCGGGGTGAGGAATGTGTGGTAGATCATGACGAGCAAGCTAACCAGGGACCGGAGGAGGCTAATTTTAGCAGCGCAGCACAACCTGCTAGCTGTACCGGTAGCAGCAGCAGCAGCGAGCAGTGGTTTAATCAGATGTCTGACCCGACATTGTGGGGGCAGGGCCGGCGCCACAGGGGGGCGTGAGGGGGCAACGCCCCCTCACCGGGACTCTCCCGCCCCCTCATACCACCATTAATGTTAAAGGAATTTTTTATGATAAAATATGCTATTTAAAAATCCCATTTGCCAAATGTATTTTCTTCCTAGAGTGAATATTAACAAAAATAAACAAGAATGCTTTATCACAGCTTAATCCATCTGGATCTGATCCCATTTCATCCTCTTATTTCCGTCTTCTGATCAGGGCTCGAAATACACGGCGTCCCGAAAATGTCTGCAATGGTTCATAACCAACTTTGGGACGTTTACGGGACGATGGCCAGTAAAATATAA